>DWNJ01002176.1:0-10860 GCA_018250275.1 Udranomia eurus
CAACTGATTATTCTAAGATTGGTCGATACGTTCGATTTTTATAGAACATCAGGCTATTTCTAGTTGAAATGAAATTACATGAAACGATCAATTAATTATTTATCAACTGACCCTGCAATATTTTCAGAGCGCATTCTGTCAATCGCTGATAGTTATTTAAGTTCTCTTAATTTTTGTTAAATTTCTAATGTTCCGCAAAACTTCATTCATTCATTTCTATATAAAGATATAGATTATTATATAGCCTTTATATATTTTTACATAATACATAATAAAAATATTTCTTTACAGGTAAGTCCATAATTATTCTGCGCTGACAAGGTGTGGTGGTAAGTAAATCGTTTTAATTTTTTTTTCAAAAAACAAGTTACATCAAGTAAACAAGTATTGTTTAATACGCTTACCTACATTAAACAGTATTGTAAAAAAAGTTTCTTTTTTATTAAATTACACAAATTATAAAATCTAAAATCCATACAGTTTTGAAACATCAGCAAAAACTCAGTGCTGCCATACCCACCGGCGGAATATTTCAGAACTACGAAGACCCTTCTCATACACATGCTCAGAGCATCCGTTCACTTTCGCATTTTTAATCTTTTGTTACGTATGCAAGTTCGATGTAGGCTCGCTAGATGTCGCTATATGCAGTTTTGTGCAATTTTTTTTTAAGTTACACATTATTAAATATAATTTTTAACGTACATGCATTTATTATCTATTGATACATTTTATGTATTTCCTTTTAAATAACTTTTAAAAATTGTATATTTTCATAAATGTCATTAGAATTAAAAATTAATGATCATTTTTTATGTCCAGATATCATGAAAATATAAACAGAAATTGTAATTAGGGTTAATTTTCGTACAATTTATTGCTCTTAAAAGACCCTATTCGATAATTTTAAAAAGTGATGTGCACAATCGTTCGCTTGACGAATAAAAAAGCGATTAGAATATTGAAAAAAAATCGTAGAATTATTTGGAGTATATGTCATACACATATTTACTAAAGTAGAGTACTAAAGCATTACCTCACAATATGTTTTAAGTGTACACACAACCAATATTAATTTATAATATGTACATGATTAAAAAAACAAAATTGCGCAGAGGTGTTGTTACAAAACCCTGACCCCAGTGCCGTAATCTCAACCGCTTGCGTTGTTTGTTATTTATTTCTATACACTTAACTAATTCTATTGTTTCCACCGTTCATGATATGAATAACAACATAAAGTTTACAAATCGGTTTTAAATCGAACACTGCTAGCAGATTCAGTGGATCGTGACAAAGCGAAGAAGAAGCTGTTACATTCATTGGATAATAACGTTCTTATAATATAAACAACATTCCAAAGGCGCTAACCTACAAACCTCATTCACGTACTACATTAGGGAGTTTTCACGTTAGACTCAAACACGCGGCTATGAGCTAGAAAGAAGGATTGAGACGTTGGATGCGGTAAAATTTTAATACGCTTATGCTCCTTTCACCAAGATTAGGAGAGGCCTAAACCTGGTTTTTTCCTTCCTTTATTTTCTTACGTTGCCTAGCTAGGCTAACAAACGTCCCGAAGTATTAATACATAAACATCAATTCTTATTCTTATCGAATTATGGTTAATAAATGTTACTGATATAATTATTCTAAAATTGGCTGCTATTGATGCTCTGTCACCATAAAAACCGATAATAGGCGCGCGTGAAACGCTTCATCCGAAAACGCCTTAGATACGCAACGGAACTTGTTTAACGAAAGTGAATTTACAAAACGCGTGCAAGAAAGCGACAATGCAATGATAATGAAAGTCAAGTGATAGTAAGAGTGAAGACGCGATTGGGAGCAACGAAAGTGACTTCGTTCCGTTTATTATCGTATGTGCAAATTAAGTTTATAATATAAGTAATTAAATGTGTGATATAACTAAAGTCGGTAACGATTATGAAAGTTTTAATTGTGATAAGTTTTATTATGTAGTTTTCGTTTAATAAGAAACCAAAATAATATCAAAAATAATTTTATGATTTTCGAAACAGAGTTAAAATTTTTGGTTTAAAATTATGTTCCGAACCCAAGCACTGTTTTTCATTTTTGCATCGATATCTGACATTTTATTCTATTTTGATTAATTCCTTTTTGTGGCTGCGCCAAGAATATTCTTATAACTTCAATTCAGTATTTTGACAAGTCACAAACTCGATCATGAGACATTTCGCAGCCTTCATTACTACTAAATTTTCTTTACAAATCCATTAATAACCTATTAATGGTATAAGATCTACTATATCAGACACACGTAAAAGACTTCTACTTTTAAAATGCTAGTATTTAGTTTATTTTCTTCTATTACTACATCATATTTTATGAAATGTTTTTCTTACTTTTAATTAACCAATATAAAGTGTTATGTTTAACGTGTCATATTAGTTAATTACATGCGGTAAACATACCAGTTTGCAGGAAACAAAAAATTTACATTCAACAATTAATGAACAAATAAGGACTCATTAATTCCACGCTCGGTGTTAATTTACATCATTTGAATAACATGTTTAGTGTTTTTTGTTTGTTCATTCATGCTTCTGATGCCTAATTAGATGTTTGGCTAATAATGTCTATGTAGCACACAGTGTGAGATAATTATATCGTACGGCTATTTGTTAAATCAAGAAGAGGCAACCGAGGATGTAGTTTATTTGCTGTTGTGCAGTCTCCTTACGGTAGTAACTGCAGCGTATAAACAGGGCTGAAATCCTGTGTTAGATTGTAGGAATTTTTGGTACTATAGAGGTGTTATATGCTTTACATTAGGTAGACTATTTATGTATTTAGATTATTTTAAAAGAAAGTTATAACTGGAATCTATGTATGGATATAATTACTATAATTCTTGCACTATACATTCTTAAATGATGAGAATAGATAGAACTGAAGTCGTATGTATAACTGAAGTACTGCTAAGTACTAATTCTTACTTTCAAAACAATGGCCATCGCCCGACCTTCACCTACGAGTGGCGTTGACCTGTCAACTCTAAAATGTATTATGTAGAGTTGAAAGCAACAATTGTTAGATTAATATGATTTGACTGGTAACTTGATCTGAGAGGTTGTGGGTTCGATTGCACTATTGACGTGAATCCACTCCTAACACAAGCCTCCGAGCTTAGCTAGAGGGGTTAACAGAATTACTAGTATGTATTTACATGCTAGTAGTTTTTCTTTTAACTAATAAAAGTTACGAGATCTAGGTAGATATAGGAAAACGAAACTGAAAATTAGTTGACATTGATTACCATATGAATATTTTATCGAAAAAGAATTATGATACTAACTCTAACTTATATACTAGTAGCGCAAAAAAATTATTTGCTTAAAAAGTAATCTATAAAAAAAAAAGATACTCATTACCCAACTTGAGGTGAAACTTTTTTTATTATTTTTGCAGATGAGAGATAAGTTATCTAATCTTCTTATCGTAACTTAAACCCCGACCAGTTAAATGTAAGTTACTTCACTGACATTTATGGACATCGATCATTTATGTTCTCGCGTGAACATAAACTTTGATAAATCGTTATAAACTAACGCCTCTCGCAAGTGCTCTTTTACTATATGTTGTAAAATATTAATTTTTATATCATACCATACTTTATGTAAGCCAATTAAATAGTAGTTTATTTTCTATACGGTAACTTTTTACTTTTAGAGTAGATATTAAGCGTATTCTACCACACTGCTCCGGTATGTCAATTAATTTCAGTTTTTTATATTATACAGACTGTTTATCATTATATTGCTATGAGCCAATAACCACTAAAACATAAATAAATAAAAGTACAAATTGTGATTGCGTCGACGTTTCGTGACACTTTTGAAGAGTACAATCTTGGAAGTCGCACTATATCCATATAAATGACTACAGGAGATCTTGTTAATAATCTTAGTTGAAGATTTCCATTGAGTTACAATTTTATCGTAGGTTATTTGACTCTTCTCTATTTACTTCTGCCTTCTGCCTTATACCAGTCGTGTTCTTGCGGCTGGGCAGTTATAAAAAAAAGTTCATCGGTGCACTTAATCAGTGCAATGAAAATAAATGTTTAGATACTATGTATTAATATTATCTTTCCTGTTAGCGTACGAGAATTCGTGATTATTAAAATGTTCTACGCTCTATTATTTAAACGTAACAATTGTTGTTGTATAGCCTAATATTTACGTACCAGTAATTTGTGTACGTTATGTAATTCAGCAACTGTTGTGAAGTCTGTTCATAAGTAATTTTACGGGTGCCTGAGAAGTTATTTTGCAATGTATGATTTATATGTGATATGCGCGTAGTAGAGCGCATGCGTGTTACGCAAATTGAATAAGTGATGCACTGATTTCGTTTAATGGACATTTATTAAGTGGTAGAACGTTTGAAGGTTTGACTCCAAAGGCACCATCGTACCTATTTCTGCCTTATCAGCAGTCTTGCTGCTGTGTTCTGGTTTGAAGGTGTGGTAAGGGACACACTTAACCGAGGCGTTCCAACCAAGTCCTTAGTGCCTACCGCTAATGCGTTTGTATTCCTAAAATAGAACTTCGAGCCTGTCTTCGGTTAATTACGGGTGTTTATGTGCGGCAGTGAGCATATACCATCATGTGGACTCACGCTTATGATAGGCTTGGTGCTACCTCAATATTATAAAAAAATGGTTGTCCGTAAAGTCGGTTTACTGACGATAATTTTACGTGATAACGTCATAAGGAAACGTTGATGAAACATTGCATGCTCTTATGAATTATTGTCACTGAAATATAATTATCATTATTCTGTATTGAATTAATTAATAGAAGAATTAATTGAATATTTTTTTTTGATAAAATTTAAAACCACATTAATTTTCACTTCACTTTATAAATAGTTGACAAAACAGTTGACGTTTATCGGACACATCTATTCGCATCGCTTTCGGTGTTCTCGCTCGCACACGTAACGTGACACATTTTCGTGCGTACACCCGGCGTTCATCGATTCATTATTACGTCAAAAAGTCGAGGTAGATGTAATAAAGACGTGATTTCGATGATCTACTTCTGAGAATTGAACCCTAATGTAACCGAACGGGAGCCCGGCATGTCACCCAATACGCCATGCGACCCATTGTTGACATACACTACTTTATACTATTGTGTAATGTTTTAGTAAACATATCACTATGACTAATGGATAGCTTATAGACGTGGCATACCATTTACGATGACACCTCTTTAATGTCAAAACTGAACGTTTGTGTAAGTCTGTGTGTTTTAGTACTGGTCAAGGTGATATTTGTGTAATTTATCGAGTCATTGATCAGATTTAAATAATTGTGGCGCAACGAATTCCTCTTTAGGTGTTTTATTATTAATATTTCTAAAATAGTATTAATGCCTGTCAAAGAAAATGGCAAACTTTAGCTTTTATCTATTTAGATCTTTTTAAGTAAAAAAAATTCGTGTGTGTATATTTTAATAGCCTCTTATTTTCTCAAATTATGCTTGACTTTCAAAAAAGGTATACGAGTAAAATGTTCCAATTAAGCTCGTGTTTTTTTTTTCAATTTATTTACCCTATGAGATCATATTAAGATCGTGAAAAAAGTAGCTAATATTGAACAATCTTAATATGGACAAAATTAAATACTGTTTTGCTGGGAACGAATGATAATCTTCCGGACGGAAGTGACTTGAAAGGACGCACGAAAATCGCTGTGAAATCGGAAGAACAAGTGTTTACCGACTTTAGTGTTAAGACTCAGGGTTCAAGGCTGATTCTGTGTGAATATCGACGCGAGCTTAATTTAGCGTATCTTTATGTAGAAGCGCGCACAAGGAATGAAGGCTATTATGCGTGTAATAGTGTGGGCTTAGCATTATTGAGAAAATTATAGGTATTAAGATTTTTACATATAGATATTTGAGTATAATTGTCTCGTCTTAAATCTTTGAGTGAAGTTTTTGGTCTCGGCGTATAAGTGAAATGGAAACACGACATTTAAAATGTTGTAGTATATAACGGGTACTCACTATTAAGCGTTTTTGTGACGATATTTCGAACTAGTATGGCTTGTGGTCATCATCAAATGATATTTAGTTAGACAAAATAACAATTATATACGCATATGCATCACAGTATCTAACTCCGAATAATTGTCTGCCTGGAATTTAAACCCAGGCCTCGGCACAGTAGACTAATTCGTATCCACTGCGCTGTCAACAGACAACTCGCGATTAATCACCGGGTCAACTCATTAACGTGCCTATGATGCGTTTTTGTGACGAATCGATGCACGCACAGTTATTTATTAACTGATTAGTAGGTCTTCGGTTTTTTATACGAGTACGAACGTCGAACACGTTACGAATTTGTGTGTAGTATGGCTGATACTTTTAATTGACGGCGAAGAGGCAAAAAGGTTGAGAGGTATGAGGTTAGATTGAAAGTGCTTATTATAAACATAGGTTATATTACTTTGTACGCTTATGGCTAAATCAGGTGGACTGCATGCTCGTTTGTTACCTCAATGTTATAAAAAAAAACATCTTATCATACTCTATAATTCTGAATTAGCAGTGTCTACACACAAGGAAGCAACTAGTAAACTGGGTCTTACTTCACAGCGAATTGATGGGTTTACAAATGTTACACTTTTTGCACACTAATCTATTGCAATATACTATTACCAGTATTATAATTGTGAAACCATTTCTGTATTATCAATTAAGCGTGGTTTTGAGAATATTATCTGTTTAAACATATAATTGCTCTTCTCAGTACTATACGTACTGACATGGGTTTTAAGTAAAATGAGTCCTACCGATGTCTATTAATGATAAAGTAATATTTTATCTTTATTATATTTATCTCAAGTCTGAATATCAACGATAAGCCGCACGCACTCCAACTTCTAAAACTTCTGGCTTGGCACAGGTAATTCAAGTTTTATATCCTTCATTACCTGGCCTTAAAAACAAATACCACTCGTAAGAGTTCGCCAGTTTATTTGCATCAAAATATTTTAAGAGAAACAAGACACTCAAGCTTAATTTTATTATTTCGGAACTTGTTATTTCAGGTAAATTATACATGAAAGTCCCCTCTTCTCTCACTAGTTGGTGCGCAATAGATTTGCTAGCTAATCTGTGAGGCTTTAAAATACAGTCAAAATTTTTGAGAAAGTACTACTGTTTTTTTGTCTTGACAGGGATATAACTTTGCTCCCTGACACAATTATGGAACATTACGAAATTTATATAAAAAGTCATTCCAGTAATCTAAAGTATCACTCACTATCATCGAATAAAATGACTCGTATAATATTGATCGAACTTCACTTCGAAGTTCGTTTTGTCATGTATAATATCTCTTAGATTAAACATAGTAATGTCTCAAAACATGCAACAGTTCGTCACTAGCAATCCTTGAGCAACACAATAAGTACTAGTTTCAACGACACGTAATTTAACTCGCTATAAATAACAGCTTATGCAAAAGTGGAACTTTCTGGGAACAGCGAAATCATTACACTTGTACAACAACGTTTCTTAATATCCTGAACTCACCCATCCGATTCAAGGTATTCCTAAATGGCTGTACAATTAGAAATTAACTGTGAATTATTGGTACTATTTATCACGTTACGGACTACTGTTTGACTCAACTCTTAAAACTATAATACATTCGACTATATTATGTGATGACTATATTATATTAGTGGCTATATTAGTAGCTCTCTTGACTAAGGACAGCTTAGCAGAACTTTTTATAGTATGTATTAGAGCTCGGCGATCTTTCGGAAGCTTTTCTTATACTTTGCACTAAACATTTCATGAAAAGATCTTAGGTAAAGTTAGTGACTTAAACTGTAAGTTAATATAACTTTAAAAGTCAAATTTAAGGTATTTTTACATAAGTGTTCGCTGCGTACATATGTATCTATTTATTAAGTTTATATCTAAGTCTAAGTTTTATCAAATTGATATATTTTCTCATATTTCTACAGAATATATTTCTACAGAATTTATTATATAGTTTTTCACATGTTTCTTAAAAAAATGTTCTCATTTTTGAGTTGTAACACAGGCCATTATAACGGATTTACAAACACAACGTAGAGTAAACACATTAGCCGTGCTACACACGAAACCATTTCTAATAAAATGGGAGATTGAATAATTATGTGGTTTGTGTTACGCAAAACCGCGTGTACATTATACATGTTTATTGTCAAACGGACAACGTTTCGACATGGGCTAAGTAGCGGCGATCCGAGTGGCTTGCTATGCGATACTAATCTAGGCCGTATTATTTCTTATTTCGCAAACACTCGCACCCAGCGACCTAATAACACGATGCGGATAATTACCGCGTGAGACAATGGAGCGGAAAATGAGTAGACGTGTTTCGGCGTCACCATACGTTTTTTATTTCTTACAAAAATACTGCCATTCGTTTCACAGAGGACACATTTACAATTTCCATTTTTCGTACTACAATAACAGGTACATTAACTCAGATTATACAAAAAAAACGCAACATCACCGAGCGGGTTTCACAAAATAAAAATCGTAACAAACAAAACATTATACGAGACGTTTAAATCAGTGCGAGACGGGCGCGGGTCGGCGGGTATACCGCCCAGCGGTGGAAGCCGCTCTGGCGCGATACCCGCCGGCCCCCGCGCGTGTTTAGTGCTAAGCTTAGAATTAGATATCACATTCAACGGTCTGCTTCCTGCAGCCATTAATAGCTACCATGATGACCATACTCGTGGCCGTGACTGACGACAACTGGGACGGGAACCTTCACGGGGTAAGGCACCGGCTTCTCGACGTGGTAGGGCACGAACTTCTCTACATGGACGGGGTAGGGCCTGTCGACGGGGACCTTCACTGGGTAAGGCACGTGTTTCTCCACAGGCACCGGAATGTGCTTCTCGACGGGGTAGGGCGCTGGCACTGGCACCCTGACGGGGTAGGGCACGGGTTTCTCGACATGGACGGGGTAGGGCCTGTCGACGTGCACCTTCACGGGGTAGGGCACAGGCTTCTCCACAGGGTAAGGTACGGGCTTCTCTACTGGGTAAGGTACAGGTTTAGGTATATGCACGGGGTAGGGCCTGTCGACCGGAACCTTGACGGGGTATGGCACTTCCTTAATGACTGGGTAGGGCGCGGGCACATGTACTGGCACCTTTACGGGGTAGGGAACCTTCTTTTCCACTGGGTAAGGAGCAGGCACTGGGACCTTGACGGGCACGGGGATGTGCTTCTCTACTGGGTAGGGCTGGGGCACGTACACCTTGACGGGAACGGGCCTATCGACTGGCACATGGACGGGGTAAGGTACCTTCTTCTCAACGGGGTAGGGCTGAGGAACATGAACGGGTACTTTAACGATTTCCTTGACGGTGTAAGGGACGTGCTTAACGACGGGGTAGGGTTGGGGCACGGGCACCTTAACTGGGTAGGGAACGTGCTTTTCGACGGGCACCGGGATGTGCTTCTCTACTGGGTAGGGAACTGGGACGTTCTTTACCAAGGTAATAGTTTTATGCGTTTCGTGGTGACCGCCGTAGCCACCGAAACCACCCTCGTAACCCAATCCACCTTCGTATCCCCCATGTCCACCGTAGCCGAGATCGAGAAGTCCTCGCTTTTCGTGTTTCTTGTCGTCGGCCGCCTTGTTGTCGGTCACTGCCACTTCCGTTTCTGCTTTCTTGGCCTCTTCGGCTTGAGCGAAGGCCAAGAGAGCCACCAGACTGGCGGCCACGAGCTGCAATCAAAATTAAAACATATCAACATCTGCTATGCCAAAGCAACATTCAAATGAAAGGGTAAGATTGATTGACAGAGAATGCGTAAAATATAGATTTGTTGATGCTGATCTCTAATTACTTAATCCATTACAACTATTGCAATGATCAAACTAGAGCTATGTTAATAAGTCAAAGAGATTCGAAAGTGTAGGAGCTCGTAAAAGGCTCCGAGGCTTTTAATGAGTGGTCGCGTTAAAATTGGCGCCAACACAGTGAACACGCAATTGCGGAACAATTGCGCAATATCGTAACTGGGACAGGGAGCACGAAATCCAGGTTCTGAACAACTAATCACTGTCACAACACAAAACACAAGCGGAACACACCGTGAGCTTCATGATGCTGTACTTGCTGGTTGCACTGAAGGCAGCGGAGTCCTGAATGCGAATGATGCGTGGTGGTCTGCACCTTCGCTATATATATGCGGTATGAGCGGCCGAGCGAAGAAAAAAAATGGCGGCGCTCCGTAGGACTACGTTACACTTTCGCTTTCGAGGGGGTATCAAGCAAACCAAAATGCTCCATATCGGCGCAGTACCAAGATGCGGACCGGTTCTCTTGGACAATCCGAACGGTTCCTGAAATAGTTATTGCACGGTGCAATTGTCAGATCGTACGATTTGCTTCAATTTGATTTTTACTTTAACGAGCGCATTCAATGATCCCATTAGTGGACCGCCATTTCAATTACAATATTGAGCATTATTATTATTATTATTTTCGTAAAAGCACCAAAACCTTCTGCAATATATGTGCGTTTTTTACAAACGTATTATTGTGAGCGCTATGTTAAATAAATATTTATCATGAATAGATGCGATACAGACCATACCGTGCGATTGTAACGATAGTTCAAGGTTTATCAGGTATTCTAAGTTATTGATGCAATTTTATTCAAAGTATATTGGACGGCTTTACATCGAATACTGTCGAAGCAACTTTTTTGCAATAAAAATATACAAAAATAAAATATAATAAATAAAAAAAATATTTTTCAATATAGTAGG
>DWNJ01002177.1:0-10860 GCA_018250275.1 Udranomia eurus
GTATAAGCCCTAAAACCAAATCCTCGCACGAGAGACCCGTAATAAAAACGCAAGTACCGCTCGCCAGCTAATTTCAAGAGGGTTATACCACCCTCCTTGTTACACGGATATATGTGACCTGGATTGGACTAGTTGCGTGAATGTTTTGACAGTACTCTAAATTTATTTTTTTATCATTACATAACTCCAATAACAAGTACAGTATGTTTTAATTTATTATTTGCAGTGGCAGTCTTATTCCCATTCCACAATTTGACGTTCTCAGACTAATAAGAAGATACAGAGATGTGTTAAGGCTAAAATACAGTTCCCTATTGTTATTTTATGCATAGTTTATCAGTGTGTAACTATGTAATGAAATAAATCTTTATTTCTTTCTTATTCTTATTTATTAGTGTTATGTGGTAAATCAGTGTACACACTTAAAACACTTTTTTACGATTAAAACTTCATGTGGGTTGCAAACGATCTTCAACGTAGAGGAATGTCGCCAGACGGTATATGTATCGTTATAATATAATTAGAATTATAAATAGGTACTCGTATATGACAAGTAAGTATGACTTTATTTTATTTTATTTAACTACTATTTTACAAAAAAATTAAACTCACGATAATGTTACACTACTCAGTAATAAAATCAGTGAGTGAACAATCAATCATCCCCTATATATCCACCCTTAGGGTTTTTTTTTTCCAAATTTATCAATGTGAGACCAACTACAAGGTACATAACTCGTGAAATCTGTAAGTGAATACGCAATCCTCCCTTATTTTTCTGCACTTAGGGTTTTTTTTCAAAATGGGACTGGAAATGGGACCAACTTCGGATTATACCCTACCCTATCAATTAAAAAAAGAATTATTTAAATTGGTCTACTCTCTAAAAAGTTATGCGTTGTCATAAAAATACATACGTGTCGAATTGTGAATCTGCCCCTTGTTTTCGTCGGTTAAAAATATTACTAACCTTAGTTCTACAATTCTTCGAGACCATCTAATGATATTTCAAGAGTTTCGACCCCATTCAAATGAAATAAATAACAATATTTGTTAAGAACGAGATTCACCTTGACATTTTTAATGAATGCCCGTAACGATGTTTACTTTCGCCGTTGTGTTGCGAGTTTAATGGCTGTGTCACAAAACCGTACAAGATATAAGGGCTTTATTTACATCAGCTAGGTACATAAAATATGCATAGATACCATTACGAATGCTGTTGCATAATTTTTTTATCAGTATATAGTATAAAAAGTCTTGAGCCGTCTTCGTCTGCCTGTTTGTAGTATTCTGCTTGTTTGCAGGTTAACAATATACGTATGAATAATTATTGTATAATTAGTTCAATAATTAGACTATCACATGAACGGTTTTAATCTAATATATAACTATCAATATGATGATTTTGTGCAAATTGGCAAATATACACCACAAAAATGGATCTTCATTCATTTCATAATCATACTTCTGTTTGTTTTTGTATTTTTTTAAATATTAAAATTATAATATAACATTTTATGTTTATAAATATTCTCATGACTGTGTTATAAATGCAAACAGAGAATAAATTGATGAATATGTAATGTTGCAAACAGAGAGACGAGTAGTATTTATTTGTATTCGATAACCTTATCAATTAAATTCACTTACAAGAATTTAAATGCAAATTGTATACGTCCAAAGTATAGTTCGTTCTCAACTTTATGAACCATACTTTAATAAATGTTTATTAACTATGCTGAAGTGCGCTCATAGTCGCGGTGCGCTCGGAGCGCATCTAGTAATCATACATCTACGCAGCTAGTCCTTTCATTCTCATGCCACTCATGCTTTGTCGCGTTTTCATTCCTCTTGCCTTATTAGAGCCGTCATATTGTCTAGGCTTACTTTTTTACAGTGTTCCATTTTGTAGGCCCGCCATGACTTTTAACTTTTGTAGACATACATCGTTTGTGGGTACGTGTGCGTGTGTGTCTGCGAGTATGTATAACTATGTATTATTTAAACATATCTATATTTAGTTAAATATGATAAACATTTATCATCATAAATATCACCTAGTTAATAAAAATATTAAAATTTAATATTTTTACGTTATATTTAATATAATTATTATATAATTTTAATTGTTCATTTTATAATTTATGTGATGTCTAAATTATATCCCCAATATCACAAAAGATGCAAGTGTGCTACATACAATGACATCTAGTGGAACTTTACAGAACTTTATTTTTATCTTATTGTGTTGAGCAATTAAACATAAAATTAATATTCTTAGAATTATAATAACATGTAATGTAATTGACAAAAATTTAAACTAATATAACTTCTAAACAAATACTTTATTTCCTATGAGAAGTTGTTAAACTAACTTATCTTATATTGTTTCAGGTACGTATCGCCATCTAGCGGAGGTCAACGTAAGCTTTAACTATCCGAATAGCGCTTCTACCATGGCGACCCTATTTGTAAGTATCACGTAGTATACGAATGAGATAGGTTCTTTATACGTTTATTGGTTGTACGTTTCTTGTATTGTATTTTTACGATTTCGGACGCGTGGACTGAACGCGCGTTTGTATTAATATTAATACTGAATAAGGTTTCGTACGAAATAGCCTATTTCGACGCACCCGTGCTACTTACCAATCTTGAACGCGTTTGTGACATAAGTTACGTAATAGGTTTATGGCTCGTAGAATACTTTGACCGGAGATCGGTTACCATTGCTTCTGTGAATTATTTTCTCCGTTCAGGTTCCTAGTAGCGGGTGCCGGAGAAATAATGAGTTACGACTGTAAAGGCAGGCTTCACAGTCCTTAGTAACGGTTAAGAATAGAACGTAGGTCTTGACGCCAAATATACGAAACGAGTATAGAAATTGGAAATGCCATTTTTTTATTAAAGTTTATGCGGAAAATGAGAAGTTCAAAAATACAGTGGCGCTAGTGTCGGGACAATTTGTAGAAAAATGTAAGACGTAAATTAAATTCGCTCATATTTTTTCGAACATTAGTGCTATGGTGGGTTTGGGAACATATCCAGTATCTAGCTGGACACTTTTAGAAAGACATGCTTTACGAAGGGTCCTGAGGGTTCGATTTTCAGTGAGCCTGAATTTTTAAAACTTTAAATTTCTGTTCTGCCTGGGTTTTGTGTTTTGTGTCTTGTCAGTGTGTGTTGTGTGTAGCACCCATAGCATCAGTACACCGGATCTTTAAAAAAATCACAGAAGAACACATTTTTATACTCCGTTAATCCCCCCAATTTGTCAGCGAAGGCCGCCTGTCTCAGCGGTTTCGGAGCGATTTCGTCTTTTTAATTCACCGCACGTCCATTCGGGCATAAGACGCCGATTTTACTGGGCCCAGCCCCCCACGACATTACACCCACCAGGGAGTCAAATCGAATTGGTTACGTCACTGGCATTGAGATGGCGGGCTCTTAATTAAGTTGCTGAACGAGGAACGCAATTTTATTATTTGCATGATGCGTACTCCAGTTTGCGAATGCTAACAATACTTCGTTTGTCTTAGAAAAGGCATGTCAGTTACCGGCACCCTATATTGGATTGAGAGTGTATTCAGTGTGGGAGTGAGTACTTTAACTTTCAGAACTCAGTCCTACCTAGGCTATCTAAAGAAGAATCAAAGGTAGATTTACAAATTGTATATCCATTAAAACTGACTTATTTCCTAACTAATTCTTTTCGCCTGTTTTAGCTAATAATATGTCTAAATAAATTAATAGGTATCAGTAATCAGCATTGTATTGTATTTTTAGTGTCTATAACCTTCTCATATAACAATCATATCACCCTGTGAGGGACATTACATCTTAATTCTAACTTATAAAACGTGGCAAATTTTTTTGAACAAAAAAATAATATATTAATAGCATCCTTAGTTAAGAAAATAGAGATAGATAGATACAAAAAACATAATGATTACGCAACCTAATAATAATAAAATTAATTGAGTATCGCTCTATATAAATCATAACTAGAGATGTTAGGGAGGTTCGTAGATTACCAAAATTCTGAACTTCCTATTGTACACCTCCGTTTTCGGTTTTTAAATCAAAGGTTATCGGAGGTCGATTTCATTAAGATTTTATAAAACTTGTTTGTCTTCGTCGTTTTTTCAAAAACGAACGAACGAAATGTTTGAAAGTCTAAAGGGATTACTAGCCTTAATAAAAATGATTTATTTAAAGGGTTGAATAATAATGTTGTATCTTATTTTGTAATTTTATATTATTTTCTTCAGCACATCTCTCTCCCGCCTCCGATTCCGATTCCAAACAGTTCTGGAACCGGTTCCGATTTCGACAAACTTAAAAACTAGGATTCCGATGTCGGTTCCATAGAATCGCTTCCGTTACATCCCTAACAAAAACTACCCTAGAGTAGTAATAAATACGGTTGTTTTATCGTGTACGTCCCAGTGGACAAAATTTGCCGGCAAACTGGTGCGTGTTGACTTTGGGACGAAACTTTTAAGATTTGTTCTTGTTTGCCGAGTTGGTACAACATCATTGACCGTGTGTGTAATATGAATTAAGGGATTACCGTTTAATCGCCGGGATTAGCTTGGACGGCGCTGACATTGTTATTATGAGTTTCCTTGTTCGTGGGGGACTCGTGGATGAGAAAAAGAATGACGGACGAGTATTATAGGGCCTTTATAGGTATGTTACTCTATTGGATATTAATTATGTGGATATTTTTGATGTGAAACATCTATAGCCGCGCGCAAACCCGATTGTTGGGTGGCGACGCGTCGCCACGCTATACGAGATGGCATAGATACATGCAGTCTATGTTGTTTAGTAGTGTGTACGGTTTGATGACGCGTTTCACAATTATAAGTTTCCTTTTTATTTCCGTTTTATTTTTATAATTATAAGTTTCCTCACACGAACGAGATCTCGGATGAGAACAATGGAAATTTGGAAGAGTATTAGAAAAACCTCAGTCAAAAAGTTATTAGTTATTAGTTATTGGTAAATATTATTTTTAATTGATTAAATATTGAAATAAGTTACAATACATACTATTCTATTATTTCAACTGCATTACCCGTACGTGTACATACTTACGTTGGTGCGTTCATCGAGCAACGAAATGCGTTTCGACTCCAACAACTTTGATTAAATTTGACTTGTAACGCCCACCGCGTTGTTTAATTTGGAAGTTTACCGATACGTCTATTTAGCAAGGATGTTAATTAGAGGTTTAGGGTACTCTGCAACTGACAGAGTTTCCAGTTTGAGCCCACGTTACATATTTTACTTCTGAACTACGCAGTTAATGGGTTAATTCGAGGGTCAGAAGGGTGTGTGAGTACGGAATGTCAATCGTAATTCGGACGGAGGGAAATCTATTTGTTTAATAGTCAATAGAGAATATTTTTTAATAAGTTACGACCGTCACCACGCTAACAATAAACATAATACAATAATATGTATATGTGTATATGTATAATATATTATGTAAATAATGTCTTTGTGTTTATAAATATTGTTATGTATAAATCAATATGTAATTAATTTATATCTCATATGTACCTTTACTCACGGGATAAATACTCCCACTCTCAAAATACCTGAAAATAGTCCTGTAAGTAAGTAAGTCTTTCTGGATAGGTTACCTACATTAAGTCTTGCCGAATTATAAACAGTGTTATTTAATACTGTTACATAAAATTGCGAGTTTATAAGGAAATAATTTATGTTAAAAGCTTCGTACAACCGTTACGTTTTTCTCGCTCTGATAACGGTTAACAGTAGAATTGTTTAAGGGGTATTTATTGGCCGTCATTGTTTTATCAATTTAATTAACCCTTTCGTTATTACAGCCCGGTGGGAGGGTCGAAATTGTTGTTTGTGTATTCTGTAATTAAAATGGGGAAACGCGGAAGAATATTTGAACATTTTGAAAAAATCTGTCTCTTTTCTATCTTTGTTAATCAGCCCCGCTGGCCAAGAATGATTTGGAAGATTTTACATATTATTCAAAACTTCATGAAACAATTAAGTTGTGAAGCTTTCTTTCTTACATAATCATAACTCACATCTCACTTAATCAATTTCTATTATGCACCTTGAATAGCTAATAAAGAGGCAATGTATATTGGAGGTTCTGACATTGGATGATTTTATTATAATGAGCATATTTATGATTTTTACAAGTAATACGGCATAAAAATATATTTATTTGTTTGTTATTTAAAAGTTGTTAATTGTGCGCTCTAAACTAGTTATAAATATTGTATGCCCGAATAGGGTAGACTGTTCTAAGCCAATTGTTTTGTTGTAACATCTTTGTCAAACAGTCAACAATAAATAATTTTCATTTCATTTCATTTCATCCGAGGTTTGCCACCGATTAGTGAGCAGAAGGCATGTGGCCGATACGTGGTTCGAAGGGAAAACATAGCGGGCGAGCTTATTGTCGGTCTACCTCTTATAATGTATTTGAATCTAAACTAATGGTAACGACAGTGTATCCCTTACAAAAAACGTAAACGTACAAAACCATTCCCGTCTCCCCGCTTTTAATTAACGCCATTGCATTATTTTCCTTGTCAGGGTACAGGGAAGGCTCAAAATACTGTTTGACCTAATTGTAATTGGACACGCAATAGGAAATCCCGCATTAGTCATAACTTTCTTGGAGCCACAATGTATTGTATGTTTTAGTAAACACGTATATATAATCCGTGTATACGTGCTTACTAAAACTAAATGGTTATATCCATAATTATATTAGAAAGTTAATCATTTACTATGATTTATTACTATTACTATTTAATGGCCTTAAAACCGACCAGCGTATATACATACAAGTATCATATATCTGTATAGATCTCTATATATGGGTATAGATCTTCCAGCTTAAAAATGCACGCCCCTCCACTTAACTTATTTTAATGTATGAAAGCGTATATAACTCTTCACTAGTTACTATTTTTCTTTAAACTCAGACTCGTCCGTGCACTCATAGGTCAACTAATAGGGCGACCTGTCATGATCGAATGCGGGAATTTTGTGACTTGCCAACTTACTGGTGGGTCAAAAACCTGGCAGTTTGCGTCATTTGTACTTTTTATCGAAATATCATTGGTTTAAAAAAAGTTGCATGTAAAAACTTTGGAGGGGCGTGCATTTTTAAACTGGAAGACATCATTGTAATACTGAATCGACAATGGCATGGTCACCGGAAATGTCATTACAAATAATGTCATTTTGTGTTTAAAAAAATATTTCCAATTATTGAATAAGTATAAGAACTACTCGTATAAATATTTTATATCTTAATAGCTCAAAGAAATTGGCGTATTTTTGTCGCTAGCCGATTTCTAGTTGAAATTAATAATATTTTTGGATGAGCGTATTTACCTTGATTCTAGGAATGCGTATCGAATGGTTGGAGTGTGTAAATCCTGTATATTGTGTTCTTTGGCTACCATCCAATTTAAACATAAACATACTGTGGCATATGTGTTGTTTTGTTATATTGTGTGTCTTAATGCACTCACGCACATACAATGTGTCAATTTCCTGACAATCTCAGATAATCTACAGGGAACCATTTGTCCCTTCCTTTTTTATCGATTTAAAATTGTTATAAATAACTTGTTTTTTATTCCCAATTAGTTTTTGCCACCTACCTCACATTTTCATCACCCACCCGGAGTTAACTGGCGGAGATTGCAATTAGGCATTAAGTTTACACTTGTAACATCTTTCTGAATTATAAGAGGTGATACTATGAATAATTAATAAATTTAAACCTCGCGGAAAAGGCAGGTAAGCCACCTGAGGTCCTTTGATCATTTTCATTCCACAATTGCCATGTGCGCGGAGGAAGTTGAGGACCGCCATGGGTCGAGTTGATGTGGATGAGACTTCATTCTTGGCGAGGTGCGTAGATGAAAAGGCACCGACCAGGTCAATCTCTATTATAGAGCCGATAAAACACGCATAGAGCGCTGATGTCTCTCCTTGTTCCTATTATAGTTATATGGATGGAACTTCCTTTTGGCAACTGAAGCATGAGTGAAACGGCGACGTAGGCACCAGGTAAATGAGTTTTTCGGAAAACTCGCCATTATATAACTTTATTGTGATAAGATACTGTTTTATACTAAAAGTTGCTATATCGTTATTTTTCTTTTCGTTCCAGTACAACCGACTCCACCCCACCTCTGGTCCGAAGTCTCAGCAACGCGTCTGCCCTCACCTCCTTATGCGCTGATCTTTCACCATCTGACTCCCATTTCTTCGAGGTAAGGCTCCAGAGATACTTGTAGTATTGTTAAATTTCTAAAAAATATTGGTTTGAGCAATAGTTACATAATTTTGTAACTACCGTATATAAATCATATGGTACTTAAATAACTTCAGTATTAAATTTTTCTGTTGTTAGAAAATTCTGTTGCAAAATTTCAACAATTTATCTTTGTAAATCTGGTAAACTAATTATACCAACTTCCAAAAGTATAATCAAATGTCTACAAGAGTAGTTATTCTGGAGACAATAAAACATTACGAGCCGACCTGGTTTACTACTGTGAACTGGCTACTACGAGTGTTATATAAATATGTTCTATCAAGTCATCAGTTGAACTGAGGACTTAGCTAGAACGGCATGTTAACTATCTCGCACTCACGCTCTTCAAACCAGATATGAGGATCCCTAACACTGCTGTATAAGCAGAAATAGGGGTAGCCGTAATTCCGAGTCAAACCACCATTAAGGACAGTTTTCATTTTCATTATCCTGACATATAAAACACAAGTTGTACAAATAATATTTTATTACGATTTATTATTACGATTTATTTTACTGTAATATTGTTTTTCTCACAGGTGCTATACATCGGTAAGGTGAGGATATCCCAACGGAAGGTACCAGAGACATTGATAGACGATGCACTGCACAAATTCGCTCAACACGAAGCCGAGAAGATCAAGAACCAACGTCGCCACAGTCTCTTGTCTTCTACTGGGGTATGTATGGAAAACTGGTGAAAATTGGAGGTAGCAAGCGAGCATGCAGTCCACGTGATGGTAAGTGGCCACTGCCGACCATGGACATCTGTGACCAACTCAAGACAGGATCGACGTTCTTTTTTAGGTCGACCACGAATGCGTTGCTACCCCTGAGGACTAAGTTGGAACGCCTCGGCTTAATATGCCTCCCTTACCAGAACACAGCAGCAAGAACACTGCTGTTATAAGCCAGCAATAGGTGTGGCGGTGGTGCCTCCGGAATTGAACCGTAAAAGGTTGTACCGCCTTCAAATTCGTTCTTCAAATGATTGCTAACTTTATGTAGTTTTCCTGTTAGAAAAAAACAAATTGGCAAATTTCACACATAACATAAAATTCGCACGTAAGATTTTACCGCTGTGATAATTGATACTAATTTCCAATGGATCCGAGTGTTTGTCTTAGTATCTTTAATGGTGTTCATGGCATTCACGATACGAAGCCAATTTTAAGGTGACGAGCTATGAGTATATAGCGCTAGTTTCAAAATAAACAGAGATGTGTGCTTTTAAAAGCTTATTTATTCTTATTGAACATTTAGTAGGTATATAGAGTTTATTAAAACTTTAAACAAACCTAAAGCGTATACTAAGAGTATGTTATACTAACTAGAACCCGTTAATTTCAACTTATCACAATTTGTTTCAGACCTCTCTAGATAGTAACTCCGTAGAAAATTCGACGGAAAACATAAGCTCTTTGAAACCAGACAACCCGACGTTCAATTTTAATAACAGACCCATCCTCGTGCCGAGTACAACACCCCTAGAGCCAGATGAAGAGAATGCTTGGAAAAGCGTGGATAACCTAAGACAGCCATCTCCAGGGAACGAGGTCGACAAAGAGTTCGACAGATTTACGAAGGAGAGAGTGGAGAAAAATACTCAAGTGAAAAGATCTAGTCAAGTGCCTTTGGAACCATCCGTCGTAGTCTTAAATGTACCTACTAAGAATAATCTAGGCACTGTTAAGGAGGAGGAAAAAGCGGATGATGTACACGTAGCTTTAACTGATACGGCTACATCTATAGCTGAGTTTTGTCGAACAGGGTCAGTTGAATCACCTAAAAAGGAAACCAATGATCTTTTTATCAAAGAGAACAATCCTTTTATCGACGATTTAACAGGCAAAGAAGATGTTATTAAAATAAAGAAAACTGTACTAGATCCGTTACTACATGTACCCGTAAAGAGTACCGAAGAGAAAGTAGAAGTAAAAGACGTTGCGGAAACGGATATTAATGTTAAAGGAACGAATATTGAAAAATCTGAGAGCATGAATTTCAGTGAAATCGCCAGGAAACCTATGACGTTGCCTGAGAAAATATTTGGTAGTGAAATGCGGAGGGGATTGGGTGAAAATAAGCCGTTTCTGAGAGACAGATCAGCCTCCATCGGAACGTTGACATTGAAAACGCCTATAGCTCAGGTTATTGGAGAGCAGAACAGAACGATGCTCTTTCAAGTAAGTATCTATTGTATTATATGTATAAGTACAATTTGTTAAATATTTCTATGTTTTATGTCTGCATTATAAAGTTAATAAAAGACAGATATACAAAGAGTTAAGGTAAATACAGGAATAAACCGTGAGGATGGAAAATGTCATCCAGTTAAGGGTTATTAGGAATAAAAACTACCCTTACAAATTAATCTTGAATTGATCCTGGGGATAAAAAAAATAGATATATTTTGTGATTCGGTATATTAAATCGGTCTCCGGTCATTACTAAGAGATCCGTGCATACAAATGAATAAAGTTATCTGATCTACTCTAAAGCGAGTCCTCTTCTGCGAG
>DWNJ01002178.1:0-10856 GCA_018250275.1 Udranomia eurus
CCATCGGCCCAACTCCTCTACATGGCCGACGTTACTTAACTAGATCGACTGTATACCCACACGATAAAGCAATTTATTAGTCAGGTTAGAAGTCGATGCAGAAAACGACAATTGTTATAATCATTTATCCTAGAAAACAATCCTTAAATTTCCATCCTGACTTATTTTATCCAGTCGAACATACTACAAAACTGCAATAAAGTTCGATGAATGCAACGACCGTGTTCGCTTACAACTCGGGCACAACAAAGCGAATATTTGCCCAGGTACCGCTGACACCGGCCGCCCCTTGAAACGCGAAACACAAAAGTGAGTTGTCAAAACTGCCCGGAGCTTTGTTTCAATAGTGGCCGCGGAGCGATTAAATCGAACAAAAAACGAGTAGAGAGAGCGTAGCCGCGGCCCGGTCCGCTGCGATAACAAACAGAATTCGGTGAATAACCACTCGTTGCGACCGAATCGATGACCGGCCCGCTATATCAACTTTATCGTTTTTGCGTCGCCCATAACTCGGCACCGCATGCTCGCCGAAAGCCAGTAAGTATGTAAATTACGGTCGCGAGCGGTCGTCGTCGTTGCCCACTTATCTATTCAAATTCGGCTCCGGGAGCGGGGTTGCGTCGCCGGCCCGCGCTAATCAAAATCCGATCGGCCATTAAGTGTTCTCGCTATCTACGCTTAGTTTACGAGCGGGGCGCGCGCGGGCGGCGGCCTGATCGCTTATTTATGTGGGGCCCGCGACTGAAAAACTACCCTCACGGAGCCACCGCCGGATAACTTGCTGCGTTTGATGCCTGCCTCTATTGTTAACGACTGGAGATTGAAGCACAAGTCGTCATCATTTAACACTGGAGATTCTCATTAGAAGAAACACACTCAGCCTTAGACTTATGTTTATTGCAATATGCCGAAATCCTCATTCAGCCAACGACACACAGATTTCTGAGATATATACTGCCATCAGCGCCTGTACAACCATAACCTAAAATCGCTTTTACGGTCTAGCAGGTGACTTTACTAGACGAACATTTGATCATTTGGTAAACTTTCAAAACGATCGGACAGAAAACATCCACTCGCTTTTTGTTAATTTTTATCAAAGACATTATTAATTCTCACATCTGAAAGACCACTATAATAATATAATGATCTGGCCCAAAATTTATCCATTCCATATTATTCTTGTCTCAGATCTCTTAAAGTCTTAGAATCTTAAGTCCAAATACTTGGGGCTTCTTAGAATGAGACCGGGTTTATTAAACAATAACCTTATTACACGACACATATGACAGTGATAGACAAAACTCAAAAACGCGGGATCCATCGAACCGCGGATAAATTCTCGTAAAGTGTCTTTGACCGAACACGTATAATATACGAGTAGGCACATCGTGGCACAGCGGATGCAACCGGGACGTAGGCACTGAGCTGAACAGCCCAATGTCGTCCGCGAGACGCGCGCCCATAAACCCGCCGCGGCATTGTAATCAAGGGAGCCGCGCTTTTTATGAGCTCGCCTTTTGCAGTCACCGCTCGGGATAAATTTAGCCCGCTATCTGATATCGAGGCGGGGTATAAACTTTTATACGTATCGCGTGGCCGAGAGGAATGAGTCGGATCGCTCGCGGGTGGAATTGCATTTTCTCGTATCCATAAAACTCTCGGTCCCCGGTCGCCTATATTTAACGTGGATGCGGCCAAGTCTCGCTAATGAATATATGGCGCGTGTATAGTAAAGACCCGATGTCTGTGTGTGGCTGTAGCATTATTGATGTATGAGGAGCGTGGGTGGTAGATCAGTTGCGTTCGGTGCGTCCAATGCTTGCAAGCTGATTATTCGGGCGAATATTGGATTCACCTGAAATTCATGGTACGCCAAATTCGAAGAACGAGGCTCGAGATCTATACATTTGATTTATGAATAATATATGAAAGAAGGCACAGTACCGTAGCATAACCACAATTGAAAGAGCTTTAGAAAATCTGTATGGAACTAAGATTGATTGATTGATTGTCTAAGTCAAGCGCACTCGCCAACATTTTTCACTGAAGGCACTGTTGTAGTCAAAAGCACATTGGCCCGTAAAAAGTTTACTGTGAAGTATATTCTATATATACATACAATGTATTTTATATACGATGCTTGTATAGTATACAGCATCTACGTATTGATGTGCGAGGGTCGTGGGAGTTGGGTCCGCGCTCTTATCGCCGACGGCCACGGATCGCGTGTATTTTTACCGCCGCGTAGGCAATATAAGAGAGCTGCATACACGTCATAGAAAAGCGGATTTTACCACGGTTTTTTTAACTCCCTTTGGGCCTTGTCTGTTCGGGTGGAATCTTGTGATCATTATATCTTCTACTTTCTTTTACTTTCCCGATGAAATATAGTTTATCTTGGATTTAGGGGTATATCGATGTCAGTCATAAAGTTATTACAATACTTTGTAATATTATAGTTAGAAGTAGGCGTGAGCCGACACGGTTGAATGAAAATAAACTTTTAAAAAAGTGCATGTAACACAATACGCGTACATTATATAAAACACGTTTGTTTGTAACACCTTTGTGAAGCAGTCAACAATAAATAATATTCATTTCATTTCACATCATACATACATAAACGAGGAGGTACGCTACTCGTCTCCGCTGGCGCCTATGACTGCACGCTGGCCCTAAGCGGCGCGGCGTAGGCAATATACGGCATTATCGTATTTTTGTCGAGATCGATGGGTCGCGGTGAACGCCACCTGTGCTTTCACGTCTCGGGACATCCATTATGGGTGTACACGGACAGCTAATACGTGGGGACCGTGTAGGCGTAACACTTATTTATGCTAACTATTCATTAGTAATGACAAAGGTGATAGAACTCTTCATGGTTTACTGGCAGCAGCGCCATCGTCACATCGGCATTGCTTGCTCATACCGATTTTACGGCTATGTGCCTTACATCTTCATATCATACGTTTTGTGAATTACTTTTGCCACGCATATTATGATAATCTTTATCAATTTACTACTTAAATCCTACTGTTCAGGTTGTCTTAGATTTGGCTGAATCACGATAGTAAACCACGACCTCCCAAATGTCGACCTTATTTTTATTTTACCCATAAATTAAAAATGGGTTCACGTTTGTTCTAAAGTTGGATTTCGAGACATATTCTTTACATATATATACATACATTTATAGGTGAACCATCGGTGATAATATTTTATCTTAATTATTGGAGTGACTGTTTTATTTCTATCTTTCGGTTCTTCAGTGTCCACTGCGTACAATGTCACTGTACACTATACAATCACTGTACAATGTGAATTATAGGGCGAGTATGTGTTAAGTGTCAAGTGTCAGTAATGAATGAAAGGAAGTTATCAAAAGTGTCATCCCAAAATACTTAGAAACGGCAATAGCCCAATGGGTAGTGTGTCGGTCTTACGTGAACCCACTCCTCACAAAAGCTTGAGCTTAGCTGGAGGGGTTAACACAACTTACTTACTAGTAAACGTGTATTTACATGGTTACTATCATGTAAATATAAAAAAGACCACAATGAGTTATTCTCATATTATTACAATTTGCCTCCTATCCAACGTATCCATTAGTATCTACCGGGTCCAATGTCACAGCGTCAAGGCAATAGGCGCGAATCGGCCGAGCACGTGTAAGGTGTCAATCCGCGCCTAGCCTAGCGGGTGGTTGACCGTTCGTGACGCACGCAACGCGCTAGACCGCGCGTTCGTCCTGCATTGTTCTCCTTTTTTGTATTAGATTGTTAGAAAAATTACAGGCGCCTTGAGGCCTTTGAATGTATTCGTACATACATCATCAGTTATCAGGCTACTTGTATACAATTAATGGGTTTAAAAAACCTTGTTATTGTTGTACGGGCGCTTTTCGTACAAAAAAATACTGTTTGTACATATTCCGTAGAACTGTAAACTGTAGCCTTCTGTATCTGGTTGGATCTGGAATGCCATGAAATGCAGTTAAAGCCATGAGCTGCAGTGATCAGTAACTTAACATCTGGTTGACTAGAACAGTTCAGTACAGTCGCAATATAAAATGAAAAGCATTTGGAAACCACATCTAATATTCGTAAAAAACAAATCAAGACAAGTCAAAGTCTGTATTATTAGATGTAAACTGTAGATATTGATCATCTATAAAAACGTATATATAACCTGACGAGATTATGTTTTCATAACGCAATAAAATTACATACTTAGATTAGGTAATCATTTAAAATTGGTTTGTATTATCGACGTGTAAAATAGCCTTTGAACCATTAGGGTTTTATCGCAAATATATTATAGTTTTTATTCGGTCTACGTCTTTTCTTATGCTTAATACAATGATTAATACAACCGTTCGCGACATTTTTTCCAATGTACATACACCTCCGTCAAATATTTGTTTTATTTTCAAATCTACTTTTTCTATCAACAAAGATACATTGTTCGCCTGGAATTTTCCAATTTCGTATTGATTGTTGATTATGGATTAACCACATAGGTTTCATTTAAAATGTTATATCCAGTACAGTTTTTAAGAAACATTCACGTATAATAAAGATGCAGTAAGTTTGAGTACAACAACGTGAAACAACGGTAGAGTATCACATTCCTATATGAACCGATACCGATAGACCGCTATCTTTCTATGCTGTATAGGTTCTGTCCGGTATAGCTCCTTGGTGCCGATAAATCGACTACTACGCCGTCAATCACGGACAAACACGCATTTTCGGCAAACAATCGAGCTCGAAACCAAAGACGTACAAGGAGATTCGAGTGGAACGTTCGAAACGGGTGTACGGGGGGTCGGGAGGGGTGCATGGTCGTCGCGAGGCCGCCCTTGCGCGAAGGTGAGGCGACAATTAGCGCGCGGTCATTCGCCGCGGCCGCTGGCGCGACTTCAACGATGCCGATCGACTCGCGATAATCGACCGGACGCGACGCCCGCGCCAAGCGATGACGTTACGCGCGCACGCTATACCAATTTTGCCGTATATGTTTTTTTTTTACATTATAAATCCCCCAAAATATTTGTAGGACGTAGGTGTAACGAATACTAAGAATCGTTTTCGAGTAAATGTCGGTAAAACAATGGTTTGCCTGAGTGTACCTAAGTTATGATTGTTTAATACAGTAGACCGTGAGATAAAATCCGACAGAAACAGTTTTTAACAATATAACAGTCTGTTATAAGTATTTTTAAAAACTATCTTATCTCTATAGTCTATACAATAATATTAAATAATTTGAACTTTGATTATATCGAAGAGGACCAAAAGTAACTATTATATTACGATCAAGTGAGTAATTCTGCCGTACAATCATTATAACGACTTCTCTATAAAGCCTCTATTTCAGTTATATAAATAAAATGTATATAACTCCACTGTCCAGTTTTAGGGAAGATATTCCTGATGATATTAATAACTAAGCTCGCTAATATAAGTTGGCAATTTTATGTGTACTCTGTCCACTCGGACCAGTTTTAAGGACGACATTCCCGTTGATAATAATATGGACAAAAGCTAGCAATTTCGAGTGTAATTACTTTGTTAGCTCGAAAGAAGATTCTCTCTTCGTTCGTTCAGTATTTTCTTGTCACGTTTCCGCGTCGTTTCCAATCCGGATTTAGCTTAATTGATTGACCTCGTTCGAGCACGCGTCCGCACACACGTGTAGCGTTCGTACAAGAACATATCTATATATGTAGCTATGTATATGACACCGTTACTTCGCTAAGGCGACCGAAGAAAGGTTTAACCATCAGCTGGGCCCTCGGCGAAAGGTTCCCAATGGTCCAATGGAGGACCAGTGCTAATGGAGATTATATAACATTGAAGTAGCACACGCGCATGCAGTCCATCTGATGGTGAATGGTAAGGTGGTTTAAGGTCGGACCCATCCACTCACCGACCGCGCCCGACGTTGCTTAACCTGCTCGATCGCATCCGATCTACACGAGCCGCGGAGCCGTGCGCGCTTCAATTAATTAGAGCGTAAATATTGAAATACTCGTATGTTTAGCGGTAGCGGCGTGCGAGGTGTGTTGTTGTGTCAGAGTTAATCACACTGCGTACTAACAACAAAGTGAATTTTAAACGAACGGACAGATCAGCGGTCGTTTGTCGTGCGCTTCACCGTTTATGCCGTTTAATATTCACTCTGTACCCTATACACATCTATACTTATTTATAAACTAGAGATCGGCTAGCGGTCGACAAAAATCGACCGTATATCATAGAATTATCAGTTGTAAAGTATCTATACTTTTATACCTATATAATAATTAAAAATATTTTTTGACTACATACACAAAATGACATTAATAGTTTGATATTACCGATGCTCATGTCATTCCGGTTCAGTATTCAAATGACGTTCCGTGTATAACAGTCTATATACGTCTGTGCATCAAAGGCATGGTTGTATGCGCAACGGTTTCTTTGACTAATTTAGTATATTATTATAGAAAATATTCACTTTATGTACATCTACTCGGTATAAACTTTGACTGTGCCAAATTTCATACTTCTTCGTCCGTGTAATTGTCAATTGTGTAAAAAAGCTTACGAAAGCTTTTGCTTCACGTATTTATATTATGATGATAGAATGAAACGAATATTATGCGCTGTGGTTCAGGTTTTGGTTAGGTTCACGTGTGTAATGGCTTTACTCTGTGTTCTGGACGCTGTTGAGTGTGGATTATAATCGCACTAAAATTCCGCAGTTGGAGCAGTGGTGTTTGGTTCCTTTCGGCGTTGTTGTTATTCTGTTTACTGCATTTGAAACGCCTTTAACGTCGTTCTATAGAGCGTAAATAATAATTAGATACGATAATCTAGTGTTGATGTGGAATAAGTCGCTGCAATAATGCTGAGTATAATATAAATAGTTTATTATAATTTGTTGTGTTTATTGGTGTAACGATTGTATTATATTTGTTGGTATTGTAAGATTTTAGTTAAGATTTATGTGTAGCTATGGACATGGTCTGTAATACAGATTATTATGTTTCTCCCAACAGGGGCAAAATCTACATTTTTGTGCGAGCCTTGAAAAAAATCTTGAAAAACAGTTACATTTTTTGTTACTTAGGACAGTTGCGTGTTAACTTAAATTGAGGAGTGTAGGAGGACTTATAAATAAATATTTTAATGATAACAAATGATATAATAAATAGACTTATTGAGATTCATTTAAATAAATTGTGAAAGTGATAAACAATTTTTTGACCATTTTGAAAAATCATCACGTGATTGTGATTTTGGTATTATTTAACCTTGATAACCTATAATGAAGTAATTACAAATATTAATATTATGTTGTTCTATCTACCAGTTGTTTAGAACTTTGCTGAGAAATCCAAAGGAACTCTGATTGTAGCTCGTAGCGCCCTCTGCTTCTGCATATCGTAGTCCGGCCAGGTATTTTAAATGTATCTCATTCAATTCTCGGCCACAAACAGTAGGTTCACAAACGATAGGAAAAAAACACCCTGACATTATGATTGATAATACAAATATTCTTTATTTGTACACCAAGTTACAATACATACAAAATTAGAAGAAGATTTGAGGAAGGTGGCATACAAAAGGCGGCCTTATCGCTAACGCAACGAACGCAACTTCCAGGCAACCTTTGGATAAGGATAGAAAATAAAAAGAAAGAGGGATGGGGTCTAAATTAAGCTTCGAAATTAACTAATTTGAGTGAGAATAAGTGAGATAAGTTTTTTTGTTCTAAAATCTTCTTGAACACTGAATGAAATCAGCAATAAGACCAATCAACAAAATTATCGATTTCCTCTAAAACGATGTAACAATACTCATCTCAGTATATACTAAACAAAACTCCAGCGGGCCCTCTAATCATCTAAAAGCAGCGTGAACCGTGAGAGGCTCTAACCATTTAAATACGCAATCCAACTTACGGCCCAACAATACAATAAAACAGTCTGGCAACATTTTCACGGGCGCCGACCGAGTGTTTTGATAACAATCGGTCGTTCCCAACGCCCGCCCGCCCTTTCGCTTTCATTCATGCCCAATGCCCAACTAAAACAAACTTTATTTCAATTTGTATATGTGTGTCTGTCGTGCCGGTTCGCACTGCGCATGTGTGCGTCTGTTTGTGCATAGATCGGTCGGGGTACAGACGCACCGCTAGCACCGTTTTATGCCTAACCGTCGGAGTCATTTGAGAGACAAGAGTGTTGAAATCGGAATCGATTTGTATTGGTTTAATACTTTAAACGTCCAAAAACATCGAGTCTACTAAAGAACCGTGCATATAAGAAATGTTGAGGTTATTTGTAGATTTTATAGAGTTTCGGATGCATTTGTTTATTTCTTATGAATCGTAGATACCTTTATTAGATAGGTATCTTTATAGTGAAATAAAATAATCACAGGTGAATAAGCGGACCAAAAGAAGGGGAGAATCGAGATAAATGGGGTTACTGTAGTAGACATTGGTATATACTCGTATTTTAACATGTCTTACTATAGTATACCTGTGTTATTTACAATATTCATTTCTTTGTGTTACCCAATTAAGTCAACGTGTGTGTGTGATTATTGTCTTTCACATAATAATAACAGCTTATCCGTCCAATTAGTGGTTACTGGGTATGATCATTTACTCGAGGACTTGTAATCATGATAACTAATTAGGAGAGTCGCGTTTCTGTTAGCTAATAAGGAGATAATTGTCCCCACACTCTGTTTGTAAAGAACAGTAATTGTGTTTAATTACATGACATTTCATTACACAATCGTATTTTAATAAAAGCAATGACGATGCATTTAACTAAAACTAATAAACGATGTAAGTAGCGAGTAACATCTAAAATACTATTTATTAAAAATAATTTTCGGCTTATTTTTATTTAAAGTTTCATCATATTTATTTTAGCATATTCCACTGTATTTTAATCAAGCGAGATGGCCGATGTATCTACTGACGGAAAGTACTCATAAGTGCATATGCATTTGAAATACCAGAAAAGTAATTTGGAATTGGAATACAGCATCATTTATTCTAAAGTAGCACTATTTGCGCCACGGACCTCGTAAAGAAACAGGCACAACACATTTATTTTTCACTAATCTTTGACGCGTAGCAGTCGCAAACACATAAATATGTAGGAGGTATCGTCACAGATAAACTTGTAAAAAGTTATGAATGAAACCGAGAGTGGTCGTAGTAGAGTTGTAGACCCCCCCCCCCCTGCGCGCTTCCCCCCACTCACCCGCCACCCGGCGTAGTCGACGATTTGTTTCATGCATTTAGTTTTATTACGTTTTGGTTTGAACATAATTTATGATATCGTTGTGTTCAACGTGCGCTGTGAATGTACACTTACGTTCTTTTGCGTGGACTCGATAGTAATGCGTAGTTGTGACGTATTTCTTGGTGTGGACAAATTGAAGCGTCTATTAGGGTCTCGTTTTAATAACTGAGGGATAGAATTGAAGCGTTTATTAGGCTCTCACCTTAATAACTGATTTTCGACATGTAGAGTTCGTAGTCATAGGATATAATTGAATTCCGACATGTAAAGTTCGTCAAAGGATTGTAAAGTTAGGAGTTTAGAGGATTGGATATTTTTTTTGATTCTGAGTTGACAATCCACATTGTATGAAAGTTTTTGGTGATAAAAGCTTTCTCAATGACAAATTGATGATATATACAAATGATAATATCAATTTATATTAAACGTTTAGGTTCGTTAACAAAAGAAATTTATATTATACGTTTAATTTATACTCTTATTGAAATTACGTTATTATATACATTATCAATTACAAGCATAATTATATCAAAGTGTCATGTTTTTAATTAAAAAAACCTCTAACATTTCAATACATACATTCAATGCATAGTCATTCCGTTAATCCCTCCAGCTAATCTCATAGGCTTGCGTTATAACTGGTTTCATGTCAATATTGCAATGGGGGAATCATGATCGAACCAGCAACCTCTCGAACGTAAGTCCGACATCCTACTCATTGGGCTATTGCTGCTTTGGATGTCATTGATAACTTTTTTTAAGAAACAAATATACTAGATCAAACAAATGTAGACAAACAATCTTGATTTGATTGATTCTTGATTATATTTTAAGACTCACAATTAAAGGTAAAAATTGCACTATTGACGTGAACCCTCTCTTAACGTAAGATTGAGCTTAGCTTAAACAAATATTGTACGAACATCTATGATAATCCAGTTTGAATATTCCTATAAAACACGACTTACTGTTTGAGTTTTTTTATAATTTTGAGGTAGAAACGAGCATGCAGAGCACCGCCCTCCAACCCAATCAACCCAAGACAGGATCAAAGTTCTTTCTTAAGTGGACCACAAACACGTTGCTACCAATGAGGATTAAGTTGGTACGCCTTGGTTAATAAGTCAAACCAAACCAGAACACGCAGAACTGCTGTTATAAGGCAGAAATAAGTGCGGTGGTGCCTCCGGAGTCGAACCGTAAAAGGTTCTACCGCATTCAGACGTTACGTACGTTCAGACGTTAGAGCTATTTATATATCTCTCTCGGAAAAACTTGCCCTATGTCCGTTCCGCACTTTTTCTGGTTCGTAAAACGAGAATCGCTTCCTTTCCAATCGGAAGCCGTGTGCGCGGCACTTCCAGGTTATCGCTGCGGCACCCCCGACATTCCACTGGTCTGGTATGTAACTAACCAGTACTTCTGGTATTGATAGAATCAAGACTCGAATGTTTTTATTCATTTAAAGGTAATGTATACAAATACACTTAATGAACGTCATATACATTTTCTTTAATGAATTGTCAATGCGTCGCCTAGG
>DWNJ01002179.1:0-10856 GCA_018250275.1 Udranomia eurus
AGCGGCAATAGCCCAATAGCGAGAGGTCGTGGGTTCGATCCTCATTCCCCTATTGCACTATTGATGTGAACCCACTCCTAACACAAGCCTTTGCTGGGAACGACTGGAGAAGACCTAGCTTCAAAACAGTTTAATTTGTTTTCAGACCCTGTGATTTTTTAAACGATACATTATATTGTTACAGACATGTACCCTATCTGTACAGAATATCCTATCTTTGGTTCACCGCATTTGGATGTTTAGTGACGGTGACTGTGGCCTGCTTAGTGAGTCTGCGGAATTTGCGGACTGGGAAGAAAGTGGAATGTGATGAGAAGCTATTCGCACCTTTTATTAGACCATGGGTATTGCGGAAAAGAAAGGTATGCGCTTATTTCCTTTACCTCTATGTCAGTAGCAGAGTTGCAGTCCATCTTATAGTAATTTGTAGCTGTCGCCAATGGATGTATATAATACCAGCTTACCCGGCGCATTCCGTACCGTCCCCGTCCCACAACATTTAGTAATTTGTAGCTGTCGCTAATGAATATATATAATACTAGCTTCCCGGCGCATTCCGTACCGTCCTCTACCCACAAATTTTTTTTTTGCGAATCGGTTTTTATGAAACAAACACTAAATGTTAAGTGAGGCTTACAAGAATACATCAGTGACCACATTCAAATCGGATCAGCCGTTTCTGAGATTAGCGTGCACAAACACACAGATAAACAGACAAAGAATCTAAAAATATTGTTGTTTCAGGTCAAACAGATGAGCATGAGGATACGCAAATAATTAAGTGTGGAGATCTTTGTAAATATTTGTATTTATTAGCTCAATATTAAGTATTAATTTGATTTAATTTTGTATTTCGTGTAGTAAATGATTAAAATAAAAGTGTAATAGTATAATAGATTATCAATGGTGATTATTAGAAAGGATATTTCTTCCCTGTATTGACTCGATATATTCCGAACCTGTAAAGAAACAGAACCAAATATAACATATTATTTGTTTTTATTATAAAATAGACTTTGTCTGTGTATAAATATAAAAATAATAACCCTAATAATTAAAGTAAATTTTTAAAATTAAAAACTGTTTTATTTATAACAGATTTTTTAATTGAAATAAATGAAGACTATTATGTTTACGTTTGCAATATAAGCGATTTTTTCCATTCATTTTATACCTATACGAGTAAAACAACGCCATGACCTTGCACTTCTTCTTCTTCTTCTTTCACTTCTTTATGCACATACTCACTGATTAATTTTAAGGATATGAATGCATTCTATATGACGCACACCAGCGTGTACGAAAAACATGTTTGTACATATTTTTTGTTATTAATAATCACCACGTACAACACGCAGAGCCTCAGTTCACATTCATGCATTTTTTCTCCTTTTCAACGGTTTTAGTGAAAGTGATATTATAGAAGATTTTATATCTTTATTATTTACGTGTTAATGAATGTTCTACTCAAACAATTTCGTTGGTATGTATGTGAAACATTTCTTTCATACATAACTTATCATTTATAATAATAATAATTAATGTTAATAATAATAAGTGGTTATGGGAGTTTTTGATTCACATGCTCAACCTCTTCGCCTCCAACTGGATCTCGACTCAACTTCTTAACCGTTTTAGTCTTAAAAAGATCAGTTAGCCGTGTTCTAAACTAGAGCGGTCAAAGAGATACATAGAATCAGACAGTTGTTGGAACTAGAAAACAACAAAATCATGAAAGACCTACCCTACCTACCACTACCTTTATTTTGTCTGCAGAAATTGCTTATTATATTATAGCTTGTAAAATATAGCGAATTCCCGCTGATACAATCTGTACATAGATGTGGCGATGGAGCTAATACAGACGTCGCAAACAAAATTTAAAACTACTACATATTTTACTTCACTTACCCTGTCTTTGAAAGATCGCTATTGCCCATGGGGAATTCATTGCCGGAGCAGGTATCCCGAGTCATTCGCCTTGTAGAGTCACATTCGTATGCATACAAATGGTCGTATCTCACGGTCGCCGCCATGTACTCGTAGGAGCGGCTGTGGGAGCACATGTTGAGCCAACATCCAGGCATGCTCGAGCCTCCATTCGGGTAGAAGTCTGCGTCGCCGCAAGACTCGTCCAATCCGTATAAGGCGGTGTTTGTGTGAATCACTTCAACGTATTGTGCGTCCGTCCGCACTATTCGGTTCTCGTCCTTTCCCCATAGAGGTCCCGCTGGATCTAAAGCTGGGGAATGAACACAAGTATAAGGGATAAGGCTTACGAAGATTCCAAAATGTATGCCACTGATATTCGAGATTCTTCGTTCATAAAGAGTGGAAAAATCCGTCAAAGCGGTACGTTAAATTTTTCTTGTGATGCTGTATGTACAATTTTACATATTACTAAATGCTCTAATGTCACTAGACATTAATGAGAAACAGTTTTGCCTGTCTCGTAATTAATGACATGCAAGGCACATTATGGATCCCTAAGTAGAAGTACACTTTTAAGCACTACTCACCTGTGATTCTCTTTACTCGCGATTGGGTTTCGCGAGCAGCAATGCCAACCAAATGTGCGCCAAGGCTAAAGCCGACGAGGTGCATTCTTTCATAGGAGGCTCCGAATCCAATCAACCAGTTAATAAACTGGCCCAGTACAGAGCCAACGACCGGAATTCCAGACTTGGCCGTCAGATAATTTCGTCTTGCCAGGTAACTCCAATCAAAAACTATTACATTTACGTCGTCGTCTACCAGAAACGCTGTTAAATAATATTGGATAATATAAAGTTGTTATAACGACGTAATTCGACCATTCGTTTTGATTTTATTGGATCCATGTAACAGTATACTCATAAATACATGTGTACAGATTTCGTTTCGTTATTTTTTACTAGATTGCCTAAAATGATTTTGTTATATTATTCGAGTAATTTAACTCAGGATTGATTTATCTGTTGTAGAAATGGCGTAATTGTATGATAGACAAATATTAATTATGGCGAATTAGTTAAACGTATAATATGTAAATCTTTAATTGAATTAATTCATCATAAGTAATTGTAATTAATTATCCGTTTTATTTGGTTTTCCTTAATGTTTAAGGAAACGCTTAATTGGCAAATAAAAACAATTATTTTCTTCTTTTTCATCGTTTTTAGAAATAAAAATTGTGTGTAGTGTGCATCAAGGACACAACAATAACTAATTCTTACCTTCTGTTAGCATTTGATTTAAGTCGTTTCCTCCGTGGCCGTACCAGCCATGTGCGAGTAAAACTATATTCTTACTTCCATTGAAATTAGATTGCGTGACACTGTCCGTTTCGTTAAAGACAAGAATTTGTGCTTCCTTTGGACTCACTCTGGAAATATTTCTTGAAAATAAAGTTAAGTTGTTAAAGAACAACTTCACTTGTAAGAACTTAATTTCTTTCTTTAAATCTAATAATAATATATTTAGTAAACGAGAGGCATACCTACTATTTCGATTATTAAAAAAATATTGTTCTAGGTGTACTGCTATAGGTTATGGGTGACAATTACGAGTATTAACGTGTCCTCCGAAGAATAAAACGATTGGTATTCGTATCTCGAATAGGAAGCGACCTTCACCCAGCAGTGGGACATGAAAAGTGTTGGGTTACGGCACGACCACACAATTGGCGTTGAATTTATCATACTACCTTGTATATAACCAATAACCGTTATTGGCAGGATTTCTGGCGTAATTTTCTATAAAGGCCTCGTCTGTCGGTTCCCATAAGTCGACTAGATGAAGGCTGTCGTCACCGTCGCCAGGAAAAAAGAAGAATCTGTCACTATTTGTGTAACCATCATAATCATTCTTTATGTTAGCAGCAGATGAAACTGAAAATAATAAATACATAACTTAAAATTCCTTTATTTTTTTATTCTTACCTGTTTTAAGACAGTTTGAAGATCTTCTCCTTTTTTCGGTTGATTTCGTATAATTTAGTAGGACTAGAGGCCAGTAAAATCTTTAGATGTATGTATGTTGGTATTGAGATGTTTCTTATTAAGAGAAATCATTGTATTCTGGTTTCCAAATGTTCTATCGAGTGTTGCGAAACTAAAATGATTGTTTTAATCATCATTAATTACTACACTACGTAACTACTGGTTTTTACTGTCCAATTGTCACCAGGCATAGATAAAAACATTATATACTGATATCAATTTACTTTTCATAACAACTTTACAAATCTGGGAAATTCTGTTAGCTGTTAGTATCTTAATATCCCTTTTTAATTGGGTTCCTTAGTTAACTATAACTTGTATGTTTTAAATTAGCCACTAGTTATTTTATAATGCAAAATACAGAGATGAAGCATGTATGTATAGTATGCATATATATTGTTAAAATATTTTAAAAAATGTAAATATAAAAGTATTTGAAATAGGTTCATAATATAAACAACATTTTGACAGGTTATCTTCGTTTGTATAACTTACTCAAGGATAAAACAGTTCAGTTCAGTCACGGGCAAAATTAAACCATGTGAACGTCGGTCAAAACTTGATAAAAAACAAAATACTCCGGGATTTTCGCGCGAAAATTATTTAACACGATATGCATATGAACGTACGGAAAATATATCGATGAATGCCTGCTGCACTCACGAAACAGTGCAAGCGAGAGCGCTAGAGAGCTAGATAGGTACCATCGGCTTAAGCGTTCGACTTGTGTATTCTATAATTTTAGTAAAAAAAAAAATTGAATTAATGAGTTCAAAAAAATGTTAATTTATGTAGCAAATTGTAATTTTCAATTAACTCCTTCTTTGTATTATACAAAATAATGATAATAATTCAATTAAATTCATAAAAATATGCAATTTTTCATCAATGTTTCCTTATGACGTTACCACGTAAAATTATCGTCCGTAAACCGACTTTACAGACAGCCAATTTGATATAATAATAATTCGTAGTTTTTTCAGTTAATTACTTTTTACAAGTCATTTTAGTTTAATAATAATTTGTTTTTTTACCGGTTGTAAGAAGAACTACTGCGAGTGCTACCGGACACTTCATTGCACTTGGAAAACTATTAACTATTAGATTAATTGTGACCTGTTAACATTGTTTTAAAGTTAACTATATTACATGTAACAAAAAGATTATCTTGTTAATTGACGAGATAAGCGATTGGAGTTAAGATAGCAATACTTAACCTATTTTACGAAATATACCCGACATTTCGTGTTGTTTATATCTAAACTAAAAATAAAGAGGAAATGTTTGATTGTTTGTTTGCATTGAATAGGCTCCGAAACTATAGGACCGGAAAAATATTATAATATTTTATAATATATTTATATTAAAAAAACATAATTATGTATATTCCTTTATTAATATTACAATATTTTAAAATTTGTTTTAAAAAGGCCAAGTGCTTTTTGTCGTTAACCCGTAAATACCACTCCTGAAACAAAACAAAAAAAATTAACGTTTTAACCTGCTGAAATAACTTGGATATCTGCAATATGCAAAATACTTAATGTAAACCGTAAATTATCAAAACCCTTTTTGAGGGTTGTCATTCCTGCAATTTTGCTATAGTATAAAGCATAGAAAAAATCCGCGTTACGTCACCCCTCAAACCGAGACGAAGCAGAGTGCCAGTCACAAGGATTTCATTTCATGGTGAATAAGAAGGCACTCATTATCTATATCTTTATCTATACATAGAATAAATCTGTAATATTATATATATTAGAGAATAATATAATCTGAAGATGTCTAACAAAAAGTTATTTTAGGGGTCTTTATTTCAAGAAAGGAACCCAAAAATATTATTTTTAGATTTTGCGTCTGTTTGTCTGTACGTTTGTGCCCGATTATCTCAGAAACGGCTGATTCGATTTGCATGCGGTTTTCAATGAAGCTTCACTTAAAATTTAGCATTTCTTACATAAAAATTGGTTCATAAATAAATATGTTGAGGGGTCGGGAACGGGGAGGTAGTACGAAGTGCGCTTTTCAGCTAGTGTAACATAAACTTCATGTTACTTACCCGACTTTGTTAAGCACACCATTGCCCATGTTAAGAAAGCTACCAGCACATTGAACGACAACAGCTTGAGTCAAGTTGTCGCATTTGCGTCCAACGAAGTGGTCGGTCCGCACACTTGATGCATATAGCTCATGCGCGCGGCTGTGTGAGCACTGATTTGAATCACATCCCGGTTGGCTACGACCACCATTGGGATAGAAATCAGCGTGGCCGATTGCTTGCGTTATCCCCATAACGCCGATGTCTGTATGAATGACTTCGACGTAACGTCCGGCGTGGATGTCCAAGGCGTTCCGGTTCGAGTTCCACAGAGGGCCAGCTGGATCAAGACCTGAAGTTTAAAAATGTCCGCTGTGTCAAGTAATTTCTACGAAAACCACATGGATTGACTTTTTTGAATCTATTTGACAGGATCAGTTTAATTGAATGATAACTTCTTATTCTTCTTCTCATTCAATACAGACGCAGACTCATGATAAATAACATTTGCTAATACCAGTCAAACTTAGCATTTGTAAGCCTTTCGAAGTTTTTCCATAAAGAAATGAAAATATAATTAACATAAATAATCTTATAGAAATCCACCCCGTCTTCCATTCTTTCTTCATTCCATTCAGTCTTGTTAACGAAAGATTCCCAAAATTTTGACAAACAAACAAAAACACTAACCAGTAACTCTTGACGGTCTTCCACCGGTAGCCCGACCGGCGACGCCTACAACATGGGCTCCGAGACTAAATCCGACAAAGTGAACGTTGTTCCAATTTCCGCCAGAATTGTTGATGAGCCACAACACAAAGGTGCCTACAAACTCGCCAACACTCGGCACTCCCGCTACAGCCCTGACGTATCCTGCTGCAGCCACGTCTCGCCAGTCCACCACAATCACGTTGACGTCAGACACAGCGAGGAAAGCCGAGGTTATCCTTGTGTTGATGGCGGAATTTCCGGATCCGCCCCATCCGTGAACAATGACCTTTAACGGTTTCCACGCTGAGTAGTACGAGCTCCTGATAGAATTGATATCACCGTAGCTGATGATTTGAGGATTCGTTGGGTTAAACCTAAAAGATATTTTTATATGAAATAAACTGCGATTTATTTTTTAAAATATATGCTTCGCCGTGTACTATTGATTACTTGATTATTAATTATTTCGGGTCATTGTTGTCAAGGTTGAATTGACCGCTTACATATAACATGCTGTATTAATAATGTAAATAGCGCTTGATATTTATAACTACAAGTAAATGAATACATATAAATTAGTTGTAAGTGTAATTTAATTGTTCATAATATTAAATTTTTGTAGTACAATATATATTTCTTTCAAAACAATGTATTATTATGTTAAAAGAATATATATCGGAACAGATATTCTTGGACACGCCCACTCTAACAACATGCTATTTTTGTAACAATCAGATTTAATAAATTAAGCTTTTCTACCCTTACGAGTGTTAGATATCAACTTCGGAGTATAGAGACCCTATGCATTAAAAATAGGAATTATATTTAGATAATGATGATGACGATTAATAACTTTAGTTTAAAATGAACTAGTTTAAAAAATGGTTACCGACTTCGTTCGACTGCGAGGCACCACCCAGGCGTTCCCACTTGTCCTTAGGGGTACCAACGCATTTGTGGTCTACCTAAGAAAGAACGTGGATCCGGTGTTGCGTCGATTTGAGATGTCCACGGGCGTCAGTAATCACTTACCATCAGTTGGACTACCTGCCTGTTAGCTGCCTCAAAATTATAACCTACCGCCACACCTATGCTGTTGTATATATAAGGTAATATAATTAACGAAACATACCGAGTGTAAAGCCAGTATTGATTATTAACACCATTTCTATTTGCCGAACGATGTAAGCTTACGTGGACTGATTCTTGTAGATCTTCTAAACGGAGACGACCTTCGTCATCAGTCATCCATAAGTAGCGGACGCCTTCCACGTAATGACTGTCATCCCCAGGTACTACAGGAATCCCACCGCATACTAAAATATAATACATATTTAACTACTACCCGGCGCACTTCGTACCGCTTCCCCGTCCCCGTTTCCATCCCACGACATTTTTATTTATTTATTATCTGATTGTTATGAAACAAACCGACAGAGCCAAACAGACAACATTACTAAAAGTATGTTTTTTGGGTTCTAGTCTCTAATAAAGACCCCTAAGGTGGGTCTCTTCCATGTACAGACAGCAATCAGTTACTGATTTAATATATTATATGTATAAATAGAGCTATTTCATAATTTAATGCTTTATTCCTAACCAAAGTTTTTTTTATGATATACCGCACCGATAATAAAATCTATAATCAAATGTGTATCATAAAGTATACAAACACACTTAATGAACGTCGTACACATTAGTGCACTAGCTTTCAAAGCCTCAGACAATGGCAGACCAGAAGGATCGTTAATAAAACTTACTGTTATGAAGGATACCTTGCTTTACTTAACTTTAAATAAAATTAATAATTTTTTTAAAGGTTTTTACGATTCTAACTTATAATAACAGTATTCTAACTGCTGTGTTCTGGTTTGAAGGGTATGGTTAGGGAGACATACTTATGATTAAGTAGGCGTTCCAACCTAGTCCTGAGGGGTAGCAACACATTTGTAGTCGACCTGAGAAAGGACTTCGATCCTATCATGGGTTGATTATAGATGTCCATGGGCGGCACCGACCACTAATTTTCAGGTGGACTGTGTGCTCGTTTGCTACCTCCCAGTAATAATAAAAAAAATAAAGAGTTATTTTTGTAATGTGTAGAGACACATTGTGTATAAATGGAAAAAAAGGTTAAATTATTTACTAACACGCAATGATTTAAAAAAGTAATATGAGTAGAATTTAACCCAGTCACTTGTAGTGGGACTAGCGAGATTCCTAACCGTGATACTAACTTGCGATGTGTCGGATATCCGTATCCGTATCTGGATTTTGACGCCAACTATCCGTATTCGCGGGTATACTGTGTTAAAGATCCGGCACATCACTAGTATTAATTAACCTTAGAATAACTACTTACTCGCCAAAATGCCTGCTACGATTAATAGAATAATCATGTCTAGGACTGACTATATGACTACATGATGTCATATTTAAATGAATCATTATCTTCTAGTAGCTTGATTAAATAATGATAATTTACATAAATGTTTTCCTTTCTGATAAGTAATCCTATTAGATTGTTATCCTATTAGATTATTTCACGTGGTTTCCACACATCAATCACATTATGTGTTTGTGCAGAATATTTGACATAAATAAGCGAATTGTACTACGTCCCGGCGTGAGGCAAAATATCAATACTTTTTTATAAGCTTTTATCACTGTTATAAATTATTTGTTTAATAAAAAACTGGATATTTACTTGAAAAAGCCTGAAAAATTATTAAGATATGTGCATGTCCAAATAATATATGTATAAGTAGAATTAATCATTCACAGACATTACATATTATGTATTTTTATGCAATTTTAAATATGACTAAGTAAGCTAAATTTAACATTTTTATGATTTTGCCCACGACTTCGCTTTAGATTCGTTTTATAACACAGAATTCTTTAACGGACAAAACTGTCGTATGAAAATAGTCTTGATCTGATATTAATTATGAAAATTCATAGACATTAATTATGAACGAGGTTAACTAACAAAGCAAAGTAATTGAGTGTCGTAACGTAATAATCATGAATTCAATTTAATTTGAAAGTGGTGGAAATGTTAACAGTTCGACACCATTGCCACACCTATGTCTACAATATAACAGCAGTGTTTTTGCTGCTGTGTTCTGGGTTTGAAGGGTGTAGTAGTAAGGGAGATATATTTAATCGAGGTGTTCCAACTTAGTCCGCAGGGGTAGCAATAGCTTATGTAGTCGACCTAAGACGGAACTTCGATCGTATCTTTATTACAGATTCCTAAGTACGGCAGTGACCATTTACAACCAGGACCGCATGCTTGGTTGCTGCCTCACAGTTATAAAAAAAGCTAGGTAATGTCCAGCTACATGCTAAATATAAGAGTTACAAAAACCCACACAACAGTATTACTGTATAAAAAATTATGAGATTATCTAATTTATGTCCATTTCTTACACTAGGGTCTTCTAACCTAACCTAACCTAACTGACAGGTATGCGAACCCGTAACAGATTTCCCGCGCAGACCCCGCACTCGCCCTTATTCATACGGTACCGATAGCATATCGTAGCGCGTCTAATTCGTTGTCTTTTTTAAATAGCTGTTTGTTTCTGTTTTCTTAAATCTGCTACAGTTGGCACGTTTTATTGATTTTTGTATCTTAAAAAAAGTATTTTAAAAAGAACCTTTTTTTTCTTAATATAAGCACTCAACGTTCTAAGAATTGTCATTATTAAAATTTTATTATATGTATGTATTATTATAATATGATTTTATATACTACTTCTATTTTACAATCACAAATAGCCAAAATACCTATTTAAATTTTAAAAATCGTTTACGAAATACGATTTTTGTGCTCACTGTACAAGAAATTAAGGTAATTTCCTGAAAGTGTCTATTTAGGTCGCATGGGTTATAATAATTTATTATCTTTTGTAATAGGTACATCTGTGCTTTTTTGTCATCGTAATAAATGACTTACGTATAAGCAATTTGTCATAATTAAAAAATGAAGCGCTATTATTATAAATGCTATTATAGACCGACGAGTAAGTACTTTAGAAAAAAATATTATAGCAGCACCTACCTATTTATAAATTACTTTAATTATACACGGTAATATTCTAACAACTTCCTTATCTAAC
>DWNJ01002180.1:0-10848 GCA_018250275.1 Udranomia eurus
ATATAACAGTAATTAAATTATGAAATAAAAACATTAATAAAACTAGAAAAATATAGAGGAGAGGGGTGGGTCTTACGGGAGCGTAAAACGACTCTAGTTCCACCTTCTTACTTTTCCTTTTAAGAATATAAATATATATTTCACAAAATTTATGAATAAAATAGCTAACTATAGAATATTTGTCAGCGACTAATTATTAACGGAAATGTTTTAATTATAAATATTTAAAAAAATCGTAGCCGGATAGAGACAATTTTACATAGTTGACACAGTTTACAATCGGGAAAAAAACACGCCACAATTGTCACAGTTGCGGAATTGGCTTGGATGACCGCTGCGCTGTGGCAAAACTTCATGCTCGCTTCTGTGCTTTGGAAAACACGACCGCCTCTATCGGTTGGCAGCAGCAGTTCTAAAAACTTGTTGGGTTTGAAAACATCCGTTAGATTGGCCAGCCACCAGCTTAATACCTATCAGAACCGCACTAAAGAGACTACTCTTAGAGGCGTAGAAATTACAGTTTTCTAAGCATATGTGTATTTGTTTCTCATATCTAATGCTTCGTAAATTTTGTATTGCAAGAGAATATTGAGAACTTCACAAGAAAAGTTGTATTTCTTGCGTTACAGCGAATCAACGTATACATCGATATGTATTATACCTGCACGGCAAATATCATTCGCAGTTCAAATGTTAAATGCATCGGAAACTTGCTTTTATATTTAGCAACTTCAAAATTTTATAGCATCAGAACGTAGCTTCGACTGCATAGTGTATGAATAAAACGTAAGGAATATCGCATGCGCCATATGCTTTAACAATGCAATTGAAAGTTTAATACGTGAACGAAATTGGCGAACGTTCCTCCTGTTACGCTCCGTACCCAAATTACCAACTATATGTATTGCATGTTCCCTAAAGTTCGTTTGCGTAAAAGATGATAGACATGAAGTTATTTCAGCGTCTTGACGGAGAGCAACGTTTAAAGACGAATAAAAGTTATTTCGTCGCAGACGGTTCTGGTTTTATTTACAGTTATACCGACTGCGAAAGAAGGTGGGTTTTGTTTTTCAAGCGTAGTTTTATGTTTTAGGCGTGATAAAGACTCTGTTAACCAATGCTTCTATTTAAAATAATAGTAATCTCCAATACACATATAACATGCAAACAGAGCTTTGTAATTCAATTAAAGATTGGAAGACGAATCTACAGAAGTATTTTTAACGTCTATTGGCTATTTTATTTAAAAAGAGTTAGGTATTTACAAGCAAATAGATTGCCTAGACTGAATACGTTCTAGATATTGGCATATCTGTCTTGTCGTCCCAAGGATTAGGAAACGACATCGGTTGTATAAATAGTCATCAATAACTAGATGATAGCCTTAGTAATTGGTGGTTCGGAGTATGGAGTGAATCGTATTACTAGATCAATGAACCCAATATTCAATATCTAATCGTTATTTGAGTGACAAATAACATATCATCCAGACAGGGTCTCCGAGCGATTAGGAATGTAATTAATTCTTACTTAAAGTAGGTATTTTGAAATCTACTTCTAATGACAATGTGAATTGAAATTTGTTTTTAGTGTTATATGTAGTTAATTCACGCTGCGAAGATTTTTCTAATGTTTTTTTGTACAGTATAGACGATAATTTACATAACTGACTAATTAAAAACTTTATCGACTTAAAAAGCAGACTTACGTATCTATACTATACCAATATTATAAATGCGAAAGTGTGTTTATATGTTTGTTTGTCGGTCTTTCACGTCAAAACGGAGCAACGGATTGGTGTGCTTTTTTATGTGGAGATAGTTGTACGGCTGGAGAGTAACATAGGCTACTTTTTATCTTTTTCTATTTCTCCACCCCTCTAAATTAGAGGGTGAAAGTTTGTATAAATTAAAACTTGGTATGAGGACTCTTTGTAGCTAACGAACTATAAGTGCATCAATTTTTTGGCATCTGTCCCCATCCCCCTAAAAGAAATAGTTTACGGGACGGGACTTTGGTCAATTTTGAAGTTAGACACCTGAATTTTTGAGGTACCCTATTTAATAATATTGTAATGGTTGTAATGTAAATGGTTAATAATATTGTAATTATTTACTTAAAATATTCTGATACGAAAATTTATGTGACAGACCAAATTCCACGCGGGCGGAGCCGCGGGCAGAAGCTAGTATTTAATATATATTTAATTTCTGCCTAAAATTATTGTAACCGTTAGTTACGCAATAATTGAAGCGGGTCGGAGTAATACTGTTAAAAGGAAATATTTGTAAAAGCTTAAATAGACCTCACCCCTCAGTATAAACAGAAAAGGAATTTGTAATTACTGAATGAATTTTATACATTTATATAGGTATTTCATCGAGCGCCAATGGTATCTGACTATAGCAATATTTAGCAGCTTGCGAATTAATTAGGAAACGAACATTTTCCGGTATGTCTGCTGTTGACTGACTTGTTCCCGGGTAAAAGATTAACCGCCTTTGACGTAAATGATCAGGAAATATTATATGTGCAAGTCTCATTATATGACTTTGATCAAAGTATGCCAGATCTTATGATTAGGTTCGTATGCAGGTATGTTGTATTTACGAGTAGATCTAAAGATTAATCTTTCGTTCGTTTTCCAAGGTTTGAATCATTTCACTGTAATTTCGGAGTGAACTCCGGGTACACTTACTTATCACTTTTTCTTGTTTCAACTAATGTTGTTTCGTTTAATACAAAACATATTTAATTTTGTTCTTGCTCTCAATATTTAGTAATACTTCTGTGAATAACAATTATTGGCTTAAATATGTAACTCGCCATAAACTAATACTATGTATGTACTTATATGATGTTATCCTGAATAAATAAATTAAATAATGACAGAACTTTTTACCTAGCTAAGCTAACAATTATATTTATTTATAATGTGGTTACCGGAATCATAAACATACACCCCCTTTCGGCCCTTCCTTTCATAGTTCGAAAGCCTATTTCGCTATATGATCAACTTTTAGTCTAGTGATTTTTTATAAAATCACAAATTCACCGTTATCCGTCGTTTGTCGGGAGACTGAAATATTGTCTGTTCACTAAACTACAGACACAGGTACTTACTGTCAGACCTGCTAAATGGCGTGTCTCATCGTAACGGTTTAGCCGAGGTAACTAATTATTCCGGGTATCTGTTACTTATGCCTGATATTAACTAAATTTATCGGCGCTTGGGCATAGGTAATTTGTAATAATTACAGATACTTTACAGATAATTTAGTGTTTATTAAGCTCTGGAGAGGTACTTAAGCGAAATTGCAGTTCAACACTAATTGGCCGCAACCTTGGATCCGGTCCAAAGATTAGATATTAGGTCCAAGTCTCAAATTTTCTGTAATGGACGCGTTTAATAGCGTCATTATGACTATAAAACTTAATCCCATTGATGACATTATAAGCTGCAGATGGTATTATTGGAAACCTGGAAACCTTTTTATAACTTATAAATTATAGTAAAATATATGATAACATCGACAAGCGAGTGTAATGGCGTCGATAATAAACCAGTCTGTCGGTAAAACCAAATTGAAGAATCATATATTTCCTCATGAATGATTTAAAAATACTGATAGAATGGGTGAACAAAACTCAGTAACCAAAAAACCAACCAATACGCATTGAAACAGCGCTAGAATACTATAAATCTACCCCTGATATGGCACAATATCCGTGCTCAAAAAATTATTTACAACCATACAACGTATCCCAAATAGTAAATAAAAAACCTGTGCCGTGACTATACAAACACAATTCGATTCAAAATTTCTCTGACAGAGACATACTAAGGGCACATACATTCTGCATAAATTATCTCGTAGCGTGGTTAAATGGCGGCTTAAGAGACCGTCTTCTCGTCCAACTCAACAAGAACAATTTAATAGTTTAACAAGTTCAACTTGATAAACGTTACTTAAACTTAAATTGTTTTGGCGATGAATTTAGCACGTCGTGTAACAGAGTTCTATTTGGATTGGTTTGTTAAGATTTACTCCGACAAGACATATATATAACTTTAGTATTTATTGAACCGCCGTTTATCAATCAAACACTAAATTTAAAGTGAAGCACAATGCATCAGTGATAAACGCATTCAGATCGGATCAGCCGTTTCTGAGATTTGCGTGCACAAACGCACAGACAAACAAACAAACCGACAAATATAAAACATAAAAATATTTGTTTCGTGTTCTATTCTTTAATAAGGACCCCTAAAATGGGTGTCTCTTTTTTTTCCATGTCCAGACAATTATCACTTACAGATTTATTATATGTATAGATTAGTTTGTCCAAACAGATTCCGAGAATCTTTATCGCATATCGTTTAATAATTCAGAAATGTAACCACTGCTAATTTAAATGAATAATGATTCATATCATATTATTATCTGCTGGAATAGTATCTGTTCTTTTGCCTATGTGCAATTGAAACGAACCAGATTAATCTCTCCCGGCAACGTATGAACGTAAGGGTAGTTAATGAATTATTAATGAACTATTTCAATACTATCATACCGCAGCGCTTTTTCATTTGCATTCAAACAAGATACTCAGTGCTATTTCTATGTAGCAAAAACCGCGCAGCAATTATAAAATTGATACTTTAGATTGTGGAGAATGATTGCTTCAGCTAGTAGTGTTAAGGTTTTTTCCAAGAAAGAGAAAAAGAGGGCAAATTGAAAGCGGGATCGAATCACAGTGCCCGGAGACATCTGTTGGGGACGTTTTGCAGATTTTAATACGTAAAAATCAGAAAATCGAGCTGCGTTCGAATGCAGCCGTTGCGCCTCTGAGGCTGACTTTTCAGTTCGAATACGACTGAACTAAAGCCTCTCCATAAAGCAAAATCAAAGAAATTGTATACGTATCTCTCCTAAATCTTATGTGTTGGTGAGTTGTAAAACAGACACTACATAAAGATGTTAATGTAATATGAAATATAATACGCGTTAATATTATACAGATAATTATAATTATCTGTCGTAGTTATTATAAGATTAAAAGCTATCTTGAAAGCGGCTTAAGCAATCAACTAATCTTTGAATATTATCTTTAAGATTTTAGTTAGCTATTCAATACATCCACGCTATACACATTAAGCCCTAAATTAAAATTCGGATTCTCTTACCGTAAAATGTACACATCAATTTTCTCTGTAGGCCTTATTTATTTATGGAGTAATAATAGTAGGACAACGTTTCGCTGGAGCGGCGTTTAATATTCCACTTTTCAGTTCAAACTCAAACGCCATCGCGATTTCTTTTGAACTTGATATTTAATAAATTCTCTTAAACAAGAATTTCTGTCAAATTAATAACGACAAATGTACGCGATGTATCATCATTGTGCTCGCCTCTATTCATTTCTACGAGATTTTTATTACACAAAGGGGCGATATAAATTTGGTGAACTGTACTCGTATATGCATTACCTATGATTTCCAAGCAAGAATAACCATTACAACATGACATCATTACATTACATTTAATAATACTTCAGATTATAACTTATACTATGACATATTTAAGGTAGCAGTTTTGTTTGGTAGATTTCATATGCCTACACACAAAAGTACACGTCTCTTGTTACTAAAATGACAACAAAACATGTGACAGATATTCACGGGCACGAAGTCATCTCAGTGTAACGAAGTATCTAAATAATAAGCCCCGATTAAGTACATATGCTTTAAATATGACTTTAGTTTCAACTTCACTAAAGCTTTTAGTTACCACTTAATGTTAGCCTCGACGCACGCTTGCTACACCTTATACACATTAAAGTGTCGAGTTGACAAGCGAAACATAATACGACATTAACAAGTCTCAAATCAATTCACATAGGTGCTCAGAAGTTCAGTGTAACCAAATCCTAATCGGGTTGACGTTGCTAACTTACATTGTTTCTAATGTAAGTAGGTAATTGAAAGCAAACACAACATGCCAAAGGCAAACAACGTTGTGCCTACGGATCTATTTTCTTCCCTCATTCACTCCGTTAAAGTGCCTTTCGTGACGTGTTGTATACACAGCGTGAGTAGGTACGTATGTACAAATTACATTCCATGAGGAAGTACGCCGTAACTTGTCGTATGCTCTGTCTTCGCTGCGGACGATTAACAAGAACAATGTTTTGTGAATTGTCTCGTTTTATTTTAGGTTATATATTTTGTTTGCTCTTAGAATACAATTGAAGGCGAGGAATTGAAGAGAACTTTCTTAATACGATAATCAAAGTTTTACGCATAGTCACGGGATTCGTTTAACGTTTGTTTGTGGCGTCTGTCCTTTTATTATTTGGAGAAGACTTTATCAGATTAACATTCATAAAGATGATGACAGTTTAGTTGCAACTTTAGTATGCTAGGTTTCTCCTGTTATAAGAGTTGATCAACAAGCCAAGATCAAGATTTCAAAGGTTCAGTTCTCACCCAAAACAAATATAAATATTGTGTAATGCATTATTTCTAATTAACACCCAATTCTCTTGTCTCATTTCCTCTTATCTTTTTTATTGGTAGATAGGTAAGGTTTGGATACATACCTTCATTATTATTAGAAACGCATAATTATTATGTATAATTGCATACATTTTAAAGTATATGGTTAATGTCACACCCACGTATTCACGTATTACTTATTTAGGTGCCACAAAAAATCATTGCACATTTGGCGAGAACAAACGACCGGATATCAACGATCCGAGCAGATTTACGATGTAGTAGAAGAAAATTTTATTACACTTTCAATTTCGAAAGCTTTGAAATGGTCCCCGGGGTGAGGGTAAAAAAAATCAGGACCGACATCGCACACATAAAAATTTTATAACGGTAGATGTGTCTAATTCTCAAGTAAATGTAACATTGAACGTGCATAATTAGGTGTGTAAATATGTACCTGTTCGTACCTATGTATCGATCTATTATTAATTAGATGTTATTATACCATTAGGTGTGCTGCATACTCGTTAGCAGATTTAACAAGACATTACCTTATTATGTAAAATAGAACTTTTAATTCAAGATGTAGAGTTATAGTAATAGTTTTGATCTCGATTGCAATATTGTTTTTAAACATTGCTTATGTATATAGAACTTTTAATGTACATATTAACAAATTTCTTACGCATAAACAGTCAATACGAACTCATCGATCAAACTTCGAACACGCTCCAAGTTCCTACATAGTTCTCGTACGAGTATATGCATGACTCGCCCTCACGCGTACATGTACATAGATTACACTTAGACTTACGTTTCCGCGTGAAAGTTTCATACGATGTACATGTGCCAAGCTGGCTCGCCTAGCGATGACACTCTGCCAGCTACGTTCATAACTCGAATCGACTGTGCGAAGCGGCAATAACGACTATCAAAGCCTGCGGCTAAACTGGGCTTTGACTAAACTAGACTATTCGTTTCCAAAGACAGCCATTCTAAAAATATATACACAAGCCACAAGAAATATTAGTAATTTGAAACGTAAATCCGCCAGTATGAAAATATCAATATTTTAAATAAAAACAGCAAAGTTGACTACAATCCGCATATCGTTAAACGTTCACTCCAACTCATGCACACTCGTATTTAACTCTAAACAGAACAAAAGTCCTTTTTGAAGTCCATTACAAATGTTCAACTGTTAAGTGTTACAACACTTGTTAGCAGAATACACAAAAGCGATTCATTGAAGTCGGTTTTATAACTACCCCTTTGTGTGCAGACAATATGAAATTTTTCTGGTTTAATATTCGGAAGGGATATCGTTTCTGTGACATATTTACAGCACGGGAGCCAACGCCGTGACCCTAATACGGTTTGTCAGATTATACCCAGCGCAATGCGTACATCAACCAGAAAAAACATATTACTAATGTCACATTCGCTGTGAACAAGTTAACTTTGTGAGTAACAAATAATTGACGTCGGTGCCTGAATGCTTTTTCTGCGTCAAAGAAATTTAATCAATTTGGAAGAGAATTATAAAAGGCGTAAAATCGACAACATAATGGGTATCTGTTTATACTGACGACTGAAATTGTGTTCACAATACGCTCAAGATGTTCTGTCAATAAACAGTTTTTGCACAGTTCAATACGCTCCAGAGAAATTATTCGTTTTGCATTTTAATTTTGTGTACTAACAAAAAGTAACTTGATTGTAGTATTATTCTACAGAGAAATAATCTTTAGCCATTCATAGCTATTGTCTTCCAGAGTTAAGTTAGCGTGTTATTTATATTTTTAATGTGTAATTAATGATACGCATCTAGTAACAACGGAAATATGTTCTTAAATGAATAATTTCCCAAAAATGTATATTTCGTTTGCCACAAACATGCAAATGATAATGAATATGACTTTATTTGAACAAACTACTATTTAAATTATATCTTTAACTATTATCTTTAGAATGGACAGATAGATTGTGTCATAATCGCTTTTACGAGCATTACGGTAACAATGTCTTTGTGAGAATCCAATAAGATGTCTTTTCGGAATTAATGGCAACTTCTCACTTTAATAGCTTTATTTTATGACGCAATTCAATAATTCATTTTATTATTGCCTTGATTGAGTAGCTCTCAGAGTTTATTGTTCTCACGTAATGTAAACCAATGAATAGGTAGGTATATACCTACTTCTATAGACACATATTCTTTGTTAGTCAATGCCAAAATATAATTCGTTAGAATTGAATATGTTTTCGCACGATAACTCTTTTTTTATATTACCTTATTATTTATATAATACATCATGTAAAATGGTGAAAAAATATCTATGTATTTCTGTTTGAGGCGTTTTCCCTGACACCTTCATTTGCTGATTTTCATGTGTCAGCCGAGAGCGTGTACTCAGATTCACTTAGATTTGAGGAGTCCATGTTAGTTTGGGAATAACAACAAATGTGTAGGTATGACTTTAAGGAGGGTCCCATTTGCTGTTCGATGTGTATGTTCTAAGTTTTAATGTTGTTGTATGTTACTATCGGGCAAAACAATTATTTCACATCCTGGTCCTTTTAATGAAAACTTATCAATGTTACGAAATCAAGCCGGACAAATCGTATTTTGAGAAAACACGACACTAATGAGAACTTATAATATAAATATAGACACGACAGAAATATTTTCCATTAAACTTTTCATAAACAATATAAGTGATTAGATTATCTCACTGAAACGTTAAACGCCAGCTAAGTGTCACTCGTTCCAGGTTTTGTTACCGTAAACACGTACCTGAGAGAATATCTTATGGCTCGTGCGGTACATAAGCTTGCGGAAGCTTTCATAAGCTTACACCCGAAAAGCGTGCTATAAGTCTCAAGTCGTTAAACAATGACACTCACAGTGAGAATTTACATCAGAGTTTAGAAAACATTGTTCGTAGTTGGAAATGTGGTTAGCAATGTTCATACCGACGAGAGAATATGGTGCCACTGGGACCACCGAGCTAACGGGCAACATTTTGGATACAATTAGGAGCTGCGCGGACCATTTCACCTACATTATACAAGTTAAATTGGCTGCAAATATTTATTTTTACTAACTATTCACACTGTTTTACGCAGTCGCTTTTGAGAGTACATTCGGCGAGATTCTCTTTAAACGGGACTTTAAATCCGAGAGGCCTTTGAGCGGAGCTTCAGCTGTAAGCACTCTTTTAAAACCCGACTTTAAATCCCGAAATAGACGTCAATAAACGTCGAGATTATCACCGATTTATTGATGTGTAAACGATGTTTTATGGTCTATATTCTAAGCCCTAAAATCTAAAATATGGTATATTGTTTTTAATAATCTGTCACACTGTTACAAAAACATTGAATTTAGGGTGTTACACCCTGAAGATCTGTTTATACAATTTGCCACAAGATCCACCGATATTACACCGCATAATAAATCGTTCCTATTTTATCACGTATGTAACTGAAACTGGCTGCGAATATTCATTTTTACTATTCACGCTGTTTTATGCAGTTCCCTGTCAAGCGTCGGTTGAACGATAAGGACTTTTCAAACTGGACTTTTAATGCTTTTGTATTTTGTGGAAACATTTGTTTTAGAGCCGCGGCAACGGCGTGTCAACGTAGTTAATATTGACATTTATAACTAAACATTGAGCTAGATTTAAAAACGCAGAAAAAAGGCAAACAAAATTCGTGTAGGTTTTTATACATAATGCGTTCGCTTCACTAAATATAATTTAGAGCCCAACACAGTAACCATATTTCTACCGTAAAGAAATGGCATTCATATTCTTGTCTCTAAGTCCACCAAATATCCTAGTTCTCTACGACAAACACCATGATCTCTATAAGCTAGGAAAATCGCTCTTAATCGTACTCCATAATCTCTTATTTATCGTCCCTGCCTTAACCTCAATATCTTAGTTCCCCGCAAACCGTGGTCTGTAAAAGCTGGAAATTGTTCTAAATTGTACAGCAGTCAAAAGCTAAGTTACTCAGGATGTATCCTGCGTAAAACCAAACATCAAAATCCTCGTATCTGTGAGCTATTTTAATCGTATGTAGATACTGCGTTAAATAGTGCTCGTAACGGGAAGCTGTTTTAATCGTACGTAGATCCTGCGTAAAACTAAATATCATAGCCCTCGTTGCGGGGAGCTGTTTTAATCGTCTAGTAGGTTAAAAGACATTTATTCTCATAAAGACTGACATTAGTCACTTACAGGAGAACATTGAAAATAATAACAATTTTTTTTAATGCGTTATGTTCGTCATTATAATTATTAGTACTCAATTAACACATCCGTCTATTTTGCATATTTTTT
>DWNJ01002181.1:0-10848 GCA_018250275.1 Udranomia eurus
ATAAAATATGGTACGGAGTGGTAACTAGAACTATAGTGGTTAATAACAAATCACTTTTTCCCCCTAGATGGACACATGTAAAATTATACGACATAATATTTTGATGGAACGATAACTGATAGATCTTACCAATTCAGACAACAATTATGTACTGATTTACTATATGTGTTATGTAAGTCATTGATGACTTCATATGATCATCATCATCATCATCAACAAAGTCATCAACTGACTGATGAAAATGATGATTAAAAATGATAACGGTGATCTACGACGGCAGGAATAACTTAGATTACTTGTGAACAACTTCAATAGATAAGATAACACTCCATTTGTTATTTCCATGACAAGGGAAACTCATCAACTTTGATTTCCGGTCCCTTCACAAAATGTCCGAACATTGATTGCAGCGTTTTCCTTGAACGCATTTTTCATTTTCCTTCGCGATATATTATAACGGAAATTACGGAATCGCTAGCTGTGATTATTCTGCTTCGTTATTTCTAATGATATGTTGTGTAGCTTGCTTAAATTAATCGTAAACATAAATAAAAATGAGACCAGAATTTTCGAAATAATCCGGTAGTATTTTACTTCAAAACGCATACGCGTTGGTATACACCTTCTATCAAAACGCGCCGAGGAAGCACTTGAAAATTATAATTGTTGTAAATCTCTTCCACCTCAACATTTTTAAAATTTATAGCAAACTATTAGCAATCTTTATGAATATTAGGTATTTATTTTATAGTTATACTAATTGACCCACAACACACATCGTCACAGGACCAATGAATGTAGTGTTATTATTATTACCGCAGTTCATAAGAACATTTCCTATCTTAAATAAATTAATTAATAAACCATTTACCTATATTAGATGATTATGAATCTTAAATTCATTATTAAATTCAAATAAATACAAAAAAAGAAAATCAAAATCAATCCAATTGTTTAGGCAGAGTTCAGTGACATACACACAGGAACAGAAGAACTACATATAACCAAAGATTTGGAAACTGAATTGCAACTGAATGCTGTTTTGGAATGTCTCTTTCGTTTCTCCCGAGAACATGTAGACCAAACCGCGTGACCGATGTATCGTGTTTTGATAGCAAATGTTGACGCACATCGCGATTCGACAACAAGACCAATTTATCATCACGTTTTGGTAGAAAATTCTCACGATTTGACAAAAAAACCGATTTATCATCATGTTTTGGTAGAAAATCCTTACGCACAACGTGATTCGTGCCATTACAGGCGGCCATACGTGTAACAGTTACCTCACGCTCCTGACCCGCCGAGTGACCAGAATCAGTAATCGAAGCACTCGAAACTCGTCAACACTTTCTACTTATACGTTACGTAACACTTGCCCCAAATCCTCAATCATAACTTTCAAGAAGTTTACCTTACGCTCTTGTTCGGTGAATTGTGAATTGTTCGTAAATTATATAATAGTATTTAATATATATATCTATTCTATACATATATGATAATAAATCTGTAAGTGATTGCTGTCTGCACATGAAAGATACCTAAGAGAAAACCATTTTGAGGTTTATTTGTTAAAGTATAGAAACCATTTTTTTTAAATTTTTGTCTGTGTGTCGGTCTGCTTGTTTGTGCGTTTGTGGACGAGGATCTCAGGAACGGCTGATCCAATATGAATGCAGTTTACCATGATATTTTGTAGTAAGTTCCACTTATTATTTTGTAAATTATAAAAAAGTTGTAACGCGGGAAGGCGGTACTAATTGCGCCGGGTCAGCTAGTATAGTAATAAAATACAATATTTTGTAACAAATTTTCCTATTTCTGCCTTATTAAAGCAGTGTTCTTGCTGCTATGTGTGGTAAGAGAGATGCACTTAAGCGAGGCGTTCCAGTTGTCTGGGGAGGCAACGCATATGTCGACATAAGAAATCATTTTGATCCTGCCATGGGTTGATTATAGATGTCTATAGCGCAGTGACCACTTGCCGCCAGATGCAATGCATGCATTGTTTTATACTTCAATGTAATAAAAGAGTTAAGTAAAAGCATATATTTTAACATAGTAACAAACTATGTTAAAATACTAACAACTCAAGATATCTACAATCAAAACGTTTAAAGAAAATAAATTATGTGATTTTCCTTTTTACGAAGGAAATAGTAATATAATATATAATACAAGTCCGCTTGGCGTTTCTTAGTACAAACATATTCTTGATATATGAATATCTTAGTCATACACAAACAGGTATCATTAAAGAATCAGCGCAAAAGGTTGCAGGAAACGTGCCACTTGTTGTAAATGCAGCTCTATCGAGAGTCGGTAGCCGATAAAGTCGGTTACCAAGAGCGACACAACCAAATAATTATATTATTATAGTATATATAACGGTTTTTTAACGCTTTCACACCCATAGCCCCACACTAGGATTCCCTGTATCGTGGGTGCCATGGACATCACACAAAGACAACAGCACAAACACCCAGACCGAGAACAGAAATTTAAACTGATCATCCAAATTTCTGCCTCGCTGCGAATCGAACCCAACTCTTTGAACGGCAGTCCGGCGTGGTGACCATTGCGCCATACGGGTCGTCAAATAAATGTATATGTAGCAAACGAACACGTATTTCAGCTGAATTATAGTCACGGCCACCCATGAACATCTGTAATCAACAGACAAGATTGAAGTTCTGCTAAGGTGATTGGAGTACTTCGTTAAGTGTCGCCGTTACCACACCGTTCAAAACGGAACACAGCAGCCCGAACGCCGTTGTTAAGGCATAATAAGGCGTATGTGTGACGGTTGGGTCTCAAGACTCAAACCGTAGGGTCCTATCACCTTCAAACAGGACAATTTTGGACTCGATCAACAAAAATCCCCATTCTCATGTAGACCCATAATTTACATTGCAAGACGAACATTACAAATTCTAAAAAATGGTCAACCAATTTACATAAACGAAATTTGCTTTTGGTATACAAAAATTTGTCCACCCGACTATTAATTTATTCTCCCAATTAACTTTGTTATGAATAAGGGTAATTTATTTTGAATAATAATTGAAAAATGTCAGGCGAGACAAACATTAATATAATTGAAAAAGTATTATATATACAAAGAGAAGAGACATTATGAAGGAACCTTTTACGGTTCGAATCCTGAGGCACCACCGCCACACCTATTTCTGCCTGTGGTAAGGGAGACATACTTAACCGACTTAGTCTTCAGGGGTAGCAACGCATTTGTGGTCGACCTAAGAAAGAACTTCGATGCTGTCTTGGGTTGATTACAGACATCCATGGGTGACAGTGACCACTTACCATCAGGTGGACTGCATACCCGTTTGCTACCTTCCAGTCATAAAAAAGACAAACTTTGAACCTAAACACTTATATTGAACGTTTAAAAGCAAACGATTTGATTATGATCTTAATATTGTATGTATTTTGCCTTAACACAAATTTTAGGAGCAAATGATGAATGATAAACTATGAAATTGATATTGTATGCCTTTTGTCTTAGAAGATATTAGAACTGAGATCGATTGACGTCAGAAGACAAATACATATTCATGTGAGCCTTTGTTCGATAGAAGTTATCATATTGACCTTTCGCATTACATTACAATGTTTATTGATGACTTGTCAAAACTAATCTACAAATGTCGGCTAATGCAAATTCAAATAGTTCGAAAAATCCAAAAGTGCACGCTTTATTACACTCATTCATTACAGAAAAGGAAAAAATTGTATTTGCTCACATTCAATTGCCATGTATAAATTGTCACACACTTTTTCGTAAAAATAAATATATCGATTTATAGAAAAAACATTGGCGAAAAAATTTAATAACAATTTAGGTTTACTTATATAGATAAATATATTAAGTTATTCTAATAAAAAAAATTGGTCTGCCGACCATAACACAATTCAGTTTCATCAAAAAACATTAATGAAAAACTTCACCAATTGTATTTATGGGTAGAAGAAGCCTAATCAATGCTCACGTTGTAATCCTTATAGTTTTTTTAATAATATAATTAATTATAAAATAAATACGGGAGTGCGAACAGAAAAACCCTAAAAATATACTACAATACCATATGGTATGGTCTCGATTAGAACCAATAGGTCGCCATAGATACGGTAGCGTGGGAAATTTCAATTTAATTACTTAAGGTCGCTGACATTAAAAAAAATAAACCATATTAATGGCTGCTGCACAAATGTCAATATTTATTCGTACAATTACAAACTTATAGTTATTGATCAATATATTAATAATCTAATCTAAAACTGGTACGAATACTGTATTCAGTACCATACATATTGTATATCTTGTCTGAATTCTCAATACTCTACCTGAATCATTTACCAACTCAACTCACATAACTCAGCATAGACACGCCAATGTGACATTATCAACGACCTAGAAGCACGGAAACATGTCTTGCAATTGTGTGTAGCAGAACATGTGTATAAATATGAAGATCGGCAGACAACTGCCTGTGCACTGGGAAATGTCAAAGTACAAAGAGTCATGGTAGCATGGTAGATAAATCTGTGTCACTCTCTACGAAGATCGACAGAGAACTTTTGTAATGATAAGTCTGTGTCAATTTATTCGAAGATCGACATATAACCTTTGTAACGATAAGTCGCGTTACTTTCTTCGAAGCTCGACAAAGAGTTTTGGTAGCGATAAGTCTGCGTCACTTCGAAGATCGACAGAGAAATTTTGTAATGATAAGTCAACGTCACTTTCTTTGAAGATAGACAGAGAACTTTTGTAATGATACAGACTTACTGTATCAATTTATTCAAAGGTTGATAGAGAACTTTTGTAACGATAAGTCTGCGTCCTTTCATAAGACAGTATTCCATTCACATAAAATCAAGTATAAGGATAAGGGTCTGTCGGAATAATGTCGGATAACTAATGTAGGAAAAATTGTCTGTGTATGCGCAGCGTGCGTGAGTAGGTGTGTATGTGTGTGAGCGCGCGTGTGTATGTGTGTGCGCTGCGTGTATCTAATCTGATGATAATCATTAGGTATTCAGGTATTATAGATTTGATATCTTATCTATTGTTATCATTACTACTACTACTAGGCGGTAGATATTTTAATTTATTTTGTGTAAAACTATAAAAAATATTCCCAAAGACACCTGCGATAAAATATTACTAGATGCAAATATTATTTACCTATAGGATAATTTGTTAAGATAATATAAGAGTGTACAACATGACAAGATATGAGATGCGAAGTGAAAAATCTTAATACTTTTAATACTGGATTATAAAAGTAACATCCTCAAATTACTTCAACTATAGCTGTTTTAGTTTGTTATTGTTTAGTAATTTATTTCTGTATACATCTATAAATAATATAATAAAACTGTAGAAGAGTAGAGTGAAGGTCTTCATACAAATAACACAAGAACTTTTTGTCTGTCTGTCTGTCTATTGTCCGGCTTTCACGCAAAAATTACTGGACGGACTTTTTTTATTATGTAGCCTCGGAAACATATAGGCTATAATTTATCGTTAATAAATATTTAACACAACATTGATTCTCGGGCGGTATGATGTTCGCCGTGTCATATAGTAGTGGTGGATAGTAATGGTCACATACATATATATAATATGTATGTGACCAAGCATCAAACATTAGCGTATAAGGTATTAGCTACCTCATTGGATCCACATGCGTGCTATCTAATCAGACTATCTACAGCCAATTTTAAACCTCATGTCTACTAACTAAGACTGACTTTTGACACTCACATTTCTGAGATACTTTATAAACTTTGTCATGTTCCCGACTAATTGCTAGCTCATTGCGTTGCAAGATACGCAGGCCGAATAGTTAAATAGGTGACGTCAGATATTAGTTTAGCTGATCCAGTAGCCCCAAAGTGGAATTAGAATGAGATACATTAAGTAAAGATCTTCCAGTTTGAAAATAAACGCCCCTTCACTAAACAAAAATATTTTAATGTTTCACACATATTCACGTTTATTTATTACAACTCTTTACTAGTATGTGTAGGCTAGTCCATGCACGTATTGGTTAACTAAGATGGCGATCTGTGCCATGTTCAAAAATGTATATAGCGTATGCACGAATTGCATGACTTGTTAACTTTCTTATCAACTGGTTGATCAACAAAACTGTCAGTTTGCGTCATTTGCACATTTTATCGAATTATTACTGGTTTATAAAAAGTTGCATGTGTGGGTAAAGTATTTTAGTCCAGTCAATCTAGACATTCAAAGTTAAAAAACATCCCATCCAGCTGAAAATGGGTATAATTGTTCATAGTGAAAACAAAATTTCAAAACTCCACATAATTCCTGTGTGTGGAAAAAAGTTGTTCAAGATTAATAGTAAAAAATTGGATTTTCGCAATTTTCACCGAAACGGTAAGTTTTATCATAAAATTACTTCTAATAAAAATTGTAGACCATGAAATTACGTATAAAAAAGTATTAACTCCCTTTTTCCTAAGATCCACCGTTTCAAGAACTATGAATAATCGATCCGGCCGTTCCAGAGATACTCCGTACAAACAGACAGATAGACAGAAATGTTAAAAAAGGTTGTTTAAGTATTAGTATCATAAAACACACACACCGCAATTGAAAAAAAACATACTTATTTTGAAATCATAGACATACATTTCGATTTTATGCAATCGAATATAAATATGTCTATATTTTTTGTTAATCATGTTTTTAAATAAAAATGAATATAATATAATACTTTTAGGAAAATATGAAATAGGAAATCTTAAAGAAATTACGACAAGAAGGCACAGGCTTGAATAACGAAACAAACCCTTCGGATAAAATATGTACATAAATTCATGCAGAAACTTTTTGTAGACGGTGTTCTGAAGTTTTTCGGCCACACCAAAAAGGAAAACTAAGCTCTTTCAAATTGTTACATAATAATGGCTTACGTAGGTAAAGTGACTTATAAGAACCTTATTTTTAACGCGGGTAATGTTACATTTGAAAAAAATAGGGGCAGGGCTGATAAAACGGCCGTTCGTTTTAACTACAAGAAAAAGTTAGCGCCTCCAAATTGTCTAATAATAATATACGTAGGTAAAGTGATTTCTAAAAATCTGGTTTTAATTAGTTATATTAGATTTGGAAAGAGTAGAAGGAAAGTCATGATAGTTAAACGATCATCCCTTCAGAGAATAGAAAAGAGGGTGAATGTCTTCATATTTACCAAATATATTTGTATTCAGAGCTACACCCGTAACTGCCTTCAAATGGAATCAAGTTAAGTAACACGAATAAACTGATTACGAGTAACAGAGCAATCCTGACAACTGGCGACTAAGCAGAACACGTAATCTAATCCCCGATTTAGTTACCCACAAATTTCGGTAGGCTTTGCCAAGATAATTCAGTAAAAGCACAATGCTTTATACTCGTAGGCTGATTAAGAAATTTGTTACAATCCTATCTTTACTTCCTAAACTTTATAATTAATTATATTATCTTTACTATTGTCTTAGTTTTATTGCTTGCTCGTACGTTCTTTGGCGTAACAATCTTCCTAAAAATTGTATCATTCGCGTTATGAATGTTGTACAACACTAGTAATAGAAAAAACACGAAAATTACGTTACGCTTTTTTTGCCACGCCAAAATGAAGTGAACACATGATCAATGTAGTAAATTTGTTTTGCATCTCATAATTCATTCATTGATTTTAATGAACTTTTAAAATTAGGAAGTCATTTTATAAAACGTTTAGTTAATTTTTCAAAATCCACATTCAAAATAACAACCTTAACATGCTACAACGCCATCTAGTTGCGCGCATGTAAACCAAGAACTAGCTAATTTCATGGTGTGACTTTTTCGTGACGGTGTACATGCTCATCCTAAAAATTCAAATGTCAAAATAATTATAATTTCAAAAAGTATTAAAAATATTGTTTAAGGTAACACATTTCAACAGAGATAAAATGTCTCGTGGTCCGACTCCGGAGTCCAACTCTTCCACTAGCAACGAAGGTTTGAAAAGTATGGTAAGAGACACACTTCATCTAGGCATTCTTACTTAGTCTTCAGCGGAAGCAACGCATTTGTGGTCACCTAAGAAAGAACTTCGATCCTGTCTTGGGTTGATTACAGATGCCCATGGAAGGCAGGGACCACTTACCACCAGGACTGCACTGCACGCTCGTTTGCTACCTCTATGTTATAAAAGAAACATACCAAACACTAATTTGTAGTATCAACACCTCTGTGATCGACACTTTGACGTCATCAAAGACGCCATTGTTAGTTGTTTCTGCCTGCAATTGTCACCCGCACGCCACGTACAGAAATACTACAGTTTGCTTAACAATGCAACAATTTTGAAAAAGTAAAATGGGACAATAAACAGTAAATCCTGTTGTAGTGTTTCGGTCATGGTATTTTCCGCTGGCTTAATCCGATATTTTTCTCTGAACAGTGGTCAGCCTTTTTCCAGCTATTCATTATTTAGTTTTTTAAGAAGAAAAATAAGATAAGTACACTTTTAGAAAGGTACAGAGCACTTTAAGCGCCTATATCAAATTCTTTATATGTCAAAGTAGCTGGTGCCAACGTGGTGGTATATATTGTCTTTAGTTACTTAGTTATTGTTATTTTTAAGCCAATTTATCCAATATCCTTATATATTATAGCCTATGTGCTCTTCTGATGTATAAGCTAAATTACTGTAAAATTTTATCTAAATTCGTGTAGTAGTGTTTGCGTGAAAGATTGACAAACAGCCTCACAAACTTTCGGACCAGAAAGAGCCAAACCAGAAAGTATGCCATCGTGTCTCTGGTTTCTCGAATCATAAAAGATGTTTAGAATCTAGTGATCCTCATGTAATGTAAATACTGATTTAAAGACATAAACATAAGCGCACTTTAATCATGGATGGTATTACGAGACTGAAATAGGTCATATACAATAATTCCATTTAATCGTAGAAACATACTTATGCCACGTTTGTATAACAATACATAAGAAAATATATATATAGAATACCTAAGGAAGATCATTCGAAATTAAACTGTGTAGTAATTCAGGTTATGTGAACAAAAAACACGCATGTAAATTGAGACTAAGAAAAACATTACTTTACCACCTGTACGGTATAGCGGACTTTGACTTACTTGATCTCGAGGAAGAAAAATTATCATCAAAGAAGATAAGATAATCTTAGCCTCGATCTCAAAACAGTTTATTTTTAAATCGATCCATTGTTCTTAAGTTGTTTCCCATGAACAATACCATAATTACATTTTTATCGCAAAATGATCGTCATTGAGGCAAATTATACTTTAGGAGAGTAATCTCCTGTTAGCACTGTCATTAACAAGGATAATGACAAAGGAATACTCTGTCATAAATAAATACTCTGTCATACGACCTAATCTAACACAAATATATGAATTTTTTAAACCCCTACTAAGCTTGGCGGCTTGTGTTAGGGTTTACGTCAACAGTGCAGTCAGTGCGTCAGCAGTGCATATGGGAGAGAGGATCGAACCCACGAACTCTCGAGCGTAAGTCCGACACTCTACCCATTGTGCTATCGCCACTAAATTGCACCTGATATCAGTCTTTTTATCATATGTTACTAGTTTATCTATGCCATACAAGCAACGCAGACGAAGTCGCGGGTATCTGCTAGTTATATAAAAGACTTTGAAACAAAAATATCCAAGGACGTCTAGAAAATTCACTTAACTCAGACATGTCTTATAAATCATTTGTTTGTAAACAAATAATTATGCGATGCACATTTCAGTAATCGGATACTCGGCCCTAGTATCAACCACAAATGTAAGGCGGTGAACACTTTAATAGACAAGGAAGTATAGCTTTGATCTGCGGCTTCTTGTTAAGACTCATTTGCCCATTACACATTTTAACATTTTATTTTCACAAAGGTGGTGGAACGATTTACGGTTCGACTCCTGAGGCACCATCGCCACACCTATTTCTGCTTTATAACAGCTTCTTGCTGCTGTGTTTTGGTTTCAAGGGTGTGGTCAGGGAGTCATACTTAATCTAGGCGTCCCAACTTAGTCCTCAAGGGTAGCTACGCACGCTACGATCATGGTCGAAAAGGGGCTTCCGGATTCCAGACGATAAGACTTAGAAGTTCGAACCATCCAGACCACGGCCCGATAGTTTTCTTACGGTCAGAAAGCGTTGGTGCTCTATTGCGTGATTTGTGTGCCACTGTGACAACGTCAGTTACATTATTGGTGATTCATTAGCGTTGACCAATTTGGCGAATTCTTCATGTCCCATAAATATTAATGTATGGTTTCAATTTAGGATTACCGACTATGGTGGGTACGTTTTCTGATTGGTGCTATCTTAATTCTTATGAGAGCATCTGTATAGGATAGTCTTAATTATTTTCTGTGACTATTCAAGTCTACGCAAACAACGAGTACGATGCTATTAGGCCACCTTTGTAAGCTAACTTAACCTTTGAGAGTAACCTCTGTAGGTTAAACTTTTAACCCCATACGATTGACTTGAATCCACTCATCGCACAAGCTTTTGAATTATGAAGTTTATTGAAATAACTATTTCAATTAAGGTAGGATGAATGCTTAATTTGGATGTATTCACATTGGAAAAGATGTACATAAATCTCTATATATGATCCGATTTTCATCCATCACGCTGTATTTGCATGATGCAATGTAATTTTTCTTATTATGTGTTATTTATATTTAACTACGTCGTACATATTCGGATTATAGTCTAGAATGCTAGGGAGTTACCATGTAAATTAGGTATGTAAAGTATCGTCT
>DWNJ01002182.1:0-10845 GCA_018250275.1 Udranomia eurus
TTGGTGTCATCAAATCTCATAATCAGCTTTCCATCAAAAGCCTTTTGATAATACTGGTTCAATAATGCTGCTTTAGCATGACCAATATGTAGGTATCTGGAAGAAGGAAAAGTTTCAATTCAAAATTTAGTTTTGTATATGTTGTTAGCAGTATTAGGGGTATGGTTGGCAGAAGGCAACTGCAAAAACCAATAATATTCAATAGCCTTAAAGTTCATAATGAACTATAAGGCTATTGAATATTATTGAATATTACTATTGGTAAAGTTACTTATTTCAAGGTCAATGTTTCTATTATATCTCTATATATCTATTATTAATTAGAGTCCAAAGTTTTAAATGTTAACATCAAAATGAAACTAAATTTTCGCAACAAAATTTTCACAGGCACATGTTAAATATATGTGTTAACCAAATAGGACAAGTGGCTTCATTCATTCACGACACAATTTAAACTACTACAATTGCAAATTACCAGGTGCTAATTGTAGTATTTATGAGAGAAATTGCGCAATGTTTGTAGCCTTTTAACAACAATGTTATTTTGTATATGAGCATCTAAAACTGAAAAATGGTTTTTACTGTATTGAGGATCATAAATTTAGGTATTCATTATCATTATATCATATACCTTATTATTAAGTACATTTTAATGTTACTATGCTGACACAAGATTAGTTCTATAAAAAATCACAGTATCATAGTTAAAGCAAATTGAGTAACAAAAAAGAAATATACAATTCAATAGCTTACCCGGATGCTTCTGGTGGGAATCTGACAACAACTTTTCCCATTTCAGCATGTGGGAGGTCAATGAACTTGCCCTCTTGCTTAGGCCCTGCCTCGGTTTTTGGAGATCTCCTATAATTAAAGTGAGATTAATTAAAATTATAATTGTTGTATTTTTTTAACAATAAACATTGTCTGTGCTCTATTCCAAAATTACTACTTTTGTAGTGATTATTTTCTTTTCCGAATTTTATGAAAATAAACAAAATTATTCAAAGTATTTATTTTGTTGATGAGCTAATGAGTGGTCTTACTCTCTTACGTCTTATGAGTGGTCACTGAATGGCTTTTGTTGTTTGAGTTCACTTACCTCACAGATGCTGTTGCAAGCTTTTCAAGTACATGGGATGGTAATTCTTTCAAAGCTTTCGCAATGGGCTCCTGAGCTTGAATAAGCTGCATCCAACGAAGAATATTCTTTGGAGGATTTTTTTCAGCTATCTCGTTGAATTTTTTAGACACTGCAATGCAAAAATAAATCAATAAATAAACCATGCTGAAAGAAAGAAATTTAAGAAAGTTGTGATACAACAATTTTAAATTTAAGTGAGTAGTTTCTTTACTAAACTCGCAAAGGTAAGTATTTTTAAATTATCTTAGAAGTATCAATTCATAAAATTAGATATATTACCAAAGCACATAAACATTTTTTTTTCAAATAGATATTGCAAAAGTAAAACAACTGTCTTATCACATTCAAGCAATATAAAATATTTTGTGATAATTGAGATAACACTTTTGTGTAACAGAATATGTAACTGTATAAATTGCTGTCTTTGAAGTTTCAAATGCTTTATTTTCCACAAGTGATGTTAAATACTTACCATGCAAGACACTGAAGACAGCCAAGTCAGAGACAGATAGACTTTCTCCAACCAAATAAGTCAATGGCCCCAACACTTTGTCCAAATACTCTACGGACTTCGGTAATTCATCGTCAAGAATGAGGCTAAATGATAGCCAGTGATTCATCGTAAGCCTTGCCAAGGGGCTGGCTGATTTATTGAAAGCATTCTCCAGAATACGAATCAAATCATTGCTGGTACCATATGGCAAAGGCTTAGAAGACGTCGGAAGAGTTACCGCCGGTTCCCCTTCCCAACTAATCTCTATGCTTTTTGTCGCATTCCTGTAGAGCTCCAGAGCCAGTAAACCACCTGCGAATTTAATTATAATGCTATTTATAATCCCAATAAAAATGATGAAATAATAAGGCAACTTAAATCATAAGAAAAGAGCATCACCTAGAGGTGGATTAGATTTATTGCAAATAACTTTCATATTTATCCTTTTTATAAGCCCTTAAATTAAATGAGCTTCTTCACTTTACATTCACACTTCGTACACTCGCCGAGGCAGACACGCTGTAGAACTTTGCTGAAGTGACATTTGTGATTTGACATATAACGCCCGTGGAAATGCCAAACGTCAAAGTTTCACGTTCTGAAACGATACTGTTTGCTATAAATGTAAAACTAAAATGATAATAATCTTTACATTATTTCTCAGTAGATACTAGATACTTAGTATCCTAAACTAATTGGCTCCACTTAGTTATCTGTTGTTGAAAAATCTTTCTCATCAACCATTATATTACCTTAGTTAGCCTCTAATAGCCTCTCGAAAATCGCGAGATGAACAGAATACAAAAATGAAAATTGGCATATAAAAAAAATTTATATCATCATATCATTGATATATTTAATATCATTTTACAAAAATGTCTATCATTAATTACATACAATTAAACTACTCGGTTAAAAAAATTACGGTTGTATTTCATACATAAAATTGATAAATCCAAGAATTTGGGAAGCGGGCTATTAGTTTGTTGTTCTATGGAGTTTGCGCATATTGAAGGATAAAATAAATACTGAAAGTTTGTATTCTCGGAATGAAAATGAAGCGGCAAAATGTTCGAACTCTTTCCTTGGTGGTGTGCACATTTACTTATTTGTTGATCGGCGCTGCTGTATTCGACGCCCTCGAGTCTGATACTGAGAGTAAACGATGGGAAGTCTTATCAGGTAATTCAACTTGGCTTTAAAAAATTACTTTTTGCAAGTGATTACTTCTAAATATATTAATGAATTTTCCGTAATTACTTGCTGGAAAAAGGACTCATTAAAGTCAGTTTTCCACCTGTTTGTGAGAAATAAACAACCTCTATAAAAAATATACATAATCAATTCGCCGCATTAATGTAATTGTTTTTATGGCAGTACTGCAGTGCAGCGCAGTACAGAGGTGTAATTTACTAGTATGTTATATATAATTTCTAATACTAAAAAAATCTGTAGTAACCAACAAGAATATCAAAGTGACTATATCATTTACAGATATCTTATCTATTTTTAGTTCGTACAAAATACCCTCTAAATAAATACTCAATTTAAAATTGCTGCTGTTTGTAAAATTATTTCTAAAAATCGACATAACCGTAATAATTGCAGTTGAACCGAAGTTATGCAGATCCATATTCATTTCTAGATATGAAGAACGGGCTAGTTCGTAAGTACAACATAACACCAGAGGACTACCACATGATAGAGATAGTTATAATCGAGAACAAACCACACAAAGCTGGTCCGCAGTGGAAGTTTGCTGGTGCCTTCTACTTTGCTACTGTAGTACTTGCTATGATCGGGTATGGACACTCTACACCAGTCACTGTGGGTGGAAAAGCTTTCTGTATGGCATATGCTATGGTATGTGCTATAAAGTAAAATAACATATAGTCCTATTGTAGCTTATTTTTATTGAAACAATATTGCATTGTATTTGTGGTTTGTCCATCCATACATTGTAGCATAAAAAAGTTTTGTCATCATCCACCATCCATGCATCGTAGCATAAAAAAGTTTTGTCATCATCCACCATCCATGCATTGTAGCATAAAAAGTAGATGGATAAAATGTGGTTTTACTTTCTTTTTTTATGTTGTTATCTTCATATTTTTGTTTTTTTTATGTCTGGTATGTAGCAAAAGAGCATGCAGTCCACCTGATGGTACTTCCGCCCATGGACATCTGTAATCAACCCAAAACAGAATTGAAGTTTTTTCTTAGGTCGACCACAAATGCATTGCGACCCCTGTAGACTAAGTTGAAACGGTTAAGTATGTCTCCCTGACCACACCCTTCAAACCAGAACACAGCAGCAAGAATACTGTTGTTATAAGGCAGAAATAGGTGTGGCGGTGGTGCCTCCGGAATCGAACCGTTTTAGGTTCTACCACCTTCATATCGCATTCTAGTAATCTTAGTATACTTTGTACAATTAGTAAAGTGTATATAATTGCGCTGCGTCGTTTCCCGATAACGCTGAGGTCAACGATTGTGATTGTGGAAGTCGAGTGTCCTCTCGTCGCGCCACTTACTTACAAATGTGACCTACTTCGATTGAAAAATGATAATTGTGTGTGCGCATTCGAACGAGAGTCTCAACTCTGCACTGCACCCTACTCTTTCGGACTATTTGAGATGCCAGAACTACCTTTTTAGTTATACGAATATTATTCTTTAAAAGTCAAATATGGAAGTATAATTTAAAATATAACTTACTAATTACTTTAAGTCGTACGTCGCTTAAGTGTAGTTTGGATAAAAACTAAGTCTGAAGCAAACCGATTCCGATATTATTGAAAAAGAAGTTTAGCTAGAATTAACTTATATACTCCTATTATAGTAGTATTGTGCATACTACCCGCTAATACCTGCTGTGCATAATATCTGCTACAGATAGATTGTGGTAACATACCTTATAACATTATGTTTACTAAACAAATTTTTACAAAACAAAAAAATATATATTTTTACATTTACTTGTGGTCCTACACAATGTGTAATAGAAGCAATTAAAGTTTAAGTTGGAGAGATTCCCGTTTAACATATACCCAAAATACTGTGCCATAATCTATTCATCAACACAACTGGAGTCATGGACACTTAGCCCTGATGTGAATTTTCCTAATTGCAGTTACCAAGCACTTACCACACAAAAAGACGAAACAATACTTCTAGCTACAGATTTTTGCCAACGTTTAAGAAACATCGATAAAGTAAATGACCTCCCAGTTTGTTACAATTTGTTTGGCACTGATGAGTTGTTTGGCTTCTCGCCAAAGATTTACTTCTCCTAAGTACTTGTTTAACAAGTAATCATAAAACGTTAACAACTATGGTCAGTTTTGATTTCTAGTAACAGCAGCGAATCTCCTGCCTCTTGTCTTGATCTCCTGATGAAGGAGACATTTTTGTTTCCATCATGAAATTGTCAAATCTTCATTAATTGTCCGTGTACATATCGATCGAACAGAAAGAGAAGACAGATAATTCACATTCACATTCATTCTCCATAGTACGCACAGCACAAGGGTGTTTAGAGTAAGGTTTTATTGTGAAGATGTAACTATAACTGATACATCCAAAAAGTACATAAAGACTTCAGAAAACTTATGGGCAGCAGTGTCTGTTATAGACCTCAGTCAAATCAACTTTCAACTTACGTACAAATTCTCATGGACGGCAGTGAATACTTATCATCGGACGGACTGTATGCTCGTTTGCTAACTTGAATCATAAAACGTAAACAAGAACAAAAGTAAAAAACAATGCAGGAAAAGCGAACGAGGATTTTTTTGTCAACGCAGAGATGGCAAAAGCGCGAACAACGAAAAATCCTCTCTATATGCGTGAGCATACTGCGGTCATAATAGTCAAACCAACTATGAAAATACATTTATTTTATTCTGTTGAAGTTGCATTTCAGTATGAACTTTTGATGGTAATACTGACCCCCATGGTCATAATGTAAAACTAAAAAGTAATAAGGCGTTTAAATTTGATACTTGTGCAGGTAATCTTTTGGATTAGTATTGTTAATAGTAAAGAGAAAGAGCATAGACATACAGCACCAGACATATTGTAATATAATTTTAATGAATTTTGTAAACTTCATAAAATTGTCAAATATAACCTTTTAATATTTGTTAAACCTGGAACATCTGATATAAAGCTAACATTTATAAGCGGGTAAACATTTATGAGCAAAACTGTTGACATTGTGAGTTGGGAATTTTTGTGGCTAGCTTGGACGACAGATCTGTGTTAAACTATAGTCGCTTGAACTAAAATAAAATTGGCTAGTGGCGGCGCGTGGAATATTATAAACCACACGAATGTTTGCCAAAGCTCACCATAAATTCACGTTATGTTTTATTTCACAAAAGCTTCGCCAGTCTTTGCCCAACTGGCATCATGTATCTCGCTGACAGAGCAAATTTCATGCTCGTCACAGCATAGCTCTTTGAATTTATCTTGGATGAAATTGCGTTTCGCTGGCCGATATTACAAAATGGTATTACACAATTCAAAGCACTAAGCAGTTGTATCTGTCCCAGTTTAATTTTAAATGTTCAAAAATATACAGACTGCTAAATAAACTGTAATCCGAGACGTTAATTTTATGTAATAACTGTTTAACGGCAAATCTGTCGGTTAAATGGTATTTGGTTAATGTTCCAAAACGTCTGAAGCAGTTAAAACACCCATTAAACTTAACAAGATTTTCCGATTCGCAACGAGGGTAAATGAATAGGTGTAACGGAAATTCGCAATGATTGGCACATCTGTTGGTTTAGGAATCACTGTTTAAATATTTGAATCGCCTCTTAAGATTGAATTATTGTATCAAGTTTCGCCATTACTCGAATCGATTCAACAAGAATTTCGATTTTACGTTACTTCTACGAAATTTGCCAATAAGATTATCAAAGCTGTAATATTTTACTACCAAGGGGTAAAAATAGATTATAATTGTAAAAAATATTTCATAAAAGGGTTTTGGTGTTAAATATTTTTGCAGTGGAGTGAAAAAGAAACATTTTTCAATTCACAGCCTGAAGATTATACTTAAGTCATTAAATTTAAGACTGCAGTAGTTTTGAAGTTTCCTGATATAACGAAGACTACAGAAAGCGATAAATCTGTACTAGAATAATATAACGAGGCTTCGACCGATCAAGATAAAGTCCGATATCAAACAAGTTGTTCTTTGTAATATGGGCGCCAGAAGTTTGTAGTTTAGTAGATAGGGACATACTTGGTTCATAATCTAAATAGCAGTAATCAAAAATAGTATTATGAGGTTTCGGCTCTACTAGATAATTACTTTGATGATACTCTTGAGTGGGCGCGGTAAAGAGAATTAATGAATGAAATCCAGATAACCACTGACTTGCAACTAATCCGGCAGGCGATATCTATAACATTTAATTGCAACATGTCAATCTCCAATCCATGAAGTTTTTGAACATCCACATCTTATCTATTCGTCAAACAGGATTGGTTATCTTTCTGTTCATATCATGTTACTTGTGCGTTGCGCCGTTACTCATGAGGACTAAGTTGAAGTCGTGTCAGGTGTATATCTCTTACCACAGACAGGTGTATATATATATTATTATTTGTATGACTGGAAGGTCGCAAACCAGCATACAGTCCACCCGATGGTAAGTGGTTACTGGTGCCTATGAATATCTTCAATCCAAGACTGGATTGAAGTTTTTTCTTAAGTCGACCACTAATGCGTTGCTACCCCTGAGGATTAAGTTGGAAAGCCTCGGTTAAGCATGTCTCCCTTACCACCCCTTCAAACCAGAACACAGCAGCAAGGATATTGCTGTTATAAGGCAGAAATAGGTGTGGCAGTGGTGCTTCCGGAGCCGAACCGTAAAAGATTCTACCACCTTCAAATTTTATAAATATTATAATAAGACATATTGATAACCGCATTTTTGTACTTTTTACCACTACGTCTATTACCATTTCATTAGACGAGCGATTTTGCGAAAGCTTTTAAACAGCGTCGCTGTCTGTCACGTTTTCAATTCGCTCCGACGGTCTAACGTCCCGTCTGTCGTCGTTCAATTTATCTGCCGGACTTCGCACGGTGCGCGGGAATGCATGGCATCTGTACACGTAGTACGTTTAGCGAACACGCTGGTAGCGTGGTTCGACAGAGAAAGTATGATAGAAAAAGCTTTTCAAGTTTCGTGCATTTTTTATAACATTGTTCTAAACGAGCATGCAGTCCGCCTGATGCTAAGTCGCCGCCGCCACAAAAATACTTCCAAGTATTTTTTTTCCTTCTTGGCATCGCGCGCTTTGCCCATAGTCGATGAAAAAGTAAATATTTTACAAATGAATAATTCAAAGAAATACTGGCGATTTTTGTTGAGTGCTAGGCGATCTCTAGTTTGTAACATTACAAAATAAGTATAATAATAAATATGTTAGGTAGGTACCTAACATATTTCATGAAACAAACTTGAGTATCAATTTGTCGTGTAACCAATCTAGCACAGGTACTAATAGTATTTGCTACACGAATGCATTATAAGTTCACGAATCTTGTTTGCTATTAAATACAATTTGTAATGAAAGGTTTTTTCACATTTTATGTTAGGTAATTTTAGGATTAAATGTTATTTAAGTGGCCAGTGACATTTTATTCACGACCGAGGTAATAAGGAAAAGATAAAGCTTGTAACAAACATACAAGTGTAAGGGTGCGTCTTCACATGGCTATTTGTATATGCAAATAGCGAAGTCACCATGGGTGGATAATATTAGGTCTTATTTGCCTATTTAATATATAAAGTGTCTGCATATATCAAATACAACCAACACCAATAGCAAACACGAGATGTGAAGCCACTCTAATATAACGTGATTCTAATCAGATGCTGAATGGCCCTCAAACAGTATAAATAAACAAATTCGCCGATAATCGGTCGCTCAACCAAGTTAATTGGTTGAAACGCAGCTCACTGTGGCGGAAGTAAATGCCGGGTTTAATAACTACGGGTTAAACAAAGAGATATTACACAATACTGTGCAGTGCCCACTCAGCCGGGATATTATCTACTGTTTTTATTATGCCCGGTAAACTGTTGCTGTGGGTTGGACCCGCTACGTGTAATTCTTTACGGCGACTCTTTGCTTAATTTCATACCGGGACTTACGCTGGACTAAAACGTAGTTCTTCAAACTTTTTTAAGTATACTCTTTACTGTACGAATACTGGACATCTGACACCAACAATTGCTTGTACTTTTTGCTCTCCGCGGCGAGTCGATAGCGTATAAACCACAAACACGGTGTCTCTGCAAACGGTTGTAAAGTCTTCAAAGGATTTATCTAAGAATCATCGAAATTTTGTAATCAAATTAAAAAAAAAAGATTAAACCAATCTATTTGTCAGAGAGTTGTTAAGGTAACCATAGTGATATCACAGAGCTCTAAAAAGACTAAGTACTGACTGAATGAGCTTTTGTCCATTATGAGGTACAATTACACCACCAACGAACCTAAACTATAAATCTGACTTTTCCATTTTTTACATCAGTGTAATCAAATCAAGAATCAAATGATTTTAAACATTAAAAATTACACAAACACACCTGACGTCATAAATGTCAATTTGTAGTCTTTTTTTATGACTGGGAGATAGCAAACGAGCATGCAGTCCACCTGTAACCAACCCAAGACAGGATCGAAGTTCTTTCTTAAGTCGACTACAAATGCGTTGTTACCCCTGAGGGCTACTTGGGGTACTTGGAACGCCTCGGTTAAGTATGTCACCCTGACCACACTCTTCAGACCAGAACACAGCAGCAAAAACACTGCTGTTATAAGGCAGAAATAGATGTGGCGGTGGTGCCTCCGGAGTAGAACCATAAAAGGTTCTGCCACCTTCAAAATCAGCTTTCTCAGCTTTCTGCTTCCATAGATAGATTTGTACAATGTTTTTCCAAAAATACCTATGTTAGGGATAAAATAATATTAACCTGATAGTATTGTGACTCCAATCGCTTGATGTAGCATCGACCGTGGGGACGCGGCTATAATAAACGTTAGTGCACTTCAATTTAATGCACTATGCGTTTTGCTGATCGACCGGCAATATGCTTGAATTTATTATACCTAATCACGTTTACGATAACATAAACGATCTTAACAAACATGTACTAATACGAATATGTACAAAAATATGTAATCGTAGAACGTTTTTCGCCGATCGTTTATGGTTACTGGACATAAGGTCGTTAAATGATTATTAAAATGTAATTGTGTATCGATTTTTACACTAAGTAATCTTTAAACATCTCTTAGAGCGGCCGCTAAGTTATGAAATAAATAAAATTATTATCTAAAAGTTGTAATATCGCGTTCTAATATCTCATTACACAACGCACTGCGTTTTGAGGGCGGGCACAAAGCCAATACAACTGATACAATATGCAAATAAATTATGATTCGTGTTCGAAGACACTTGGACCTTTCTAAACTATTTATAAGGAACTATTCAGGTAAAAAGAAACTATTCACGTCAGCTTCACATAACATGGAGTGCATTCAACTTACATTCAAATTACATTGTGAATTCAATTAATTAAAAATATATATTAAATTAACATGACAAATTACAACACTATTGAAGTTCCTATAATTTGTACATGGATTGTATCGATATCGGTCAGATATACGCGCTGCTGACGATGTGTATCACCACCAAGTAATACCACCATCGGAACGGATAGTGTGATGACTCTCTTAGAAGCACTAGTTAATTGCTAGTTCAGCGTATTAATAAAGAAACAAAGTAGTGGTTCGTTGCACTTCAATTTAACGTTCAGTCTGTTATCGGATAGGATATCGTGAAGACCCTCTTAGCTGTAATACGTAGTTGCTAGTTAAATCTCTAGATATAACAAAAATAATAATCACGTTGTAGTTCGTTGCGCTTCAATTTAACGTTCAGTGCGTTTTGGAAATTTGGGCGCGGGCCAATATTCTAATTAATGTTAGCGATGTCAATATAATAATTTGTCGGGGTTTAGATTGCATCCCAATTTCATTGCCGTCAAAGCTCTTAATAGTTATAGAACATTATGGTTATGGTTTTTAGGGTGTCATTATTGTCAACCTATTAATGGTCCACACATTGCACGTAACCCAGGACTCTGAACTTCCATAATGTTCTATAACTATT
>DWNJ01002183.1:0-10845 GCA_018250275.1 Udranomia eurus
ATTTATATGGTTTTTTTATGTAAATATTATTAGTCTTTTGTAGTGTTTTTTTTCCCTACAAAAAAGTAATCAATTAATACTGTATCGATCATAATCTGTGTTTTTTAACTAAAATTTTATTTGTAAAATGATCAATTACTTGTTTTGTTTTGTTCTTGGAACGGTCGGGAGAATTCGTGTATTAAATTAAAATTAATATTAAAGCTTTCACACTCATAGCTCCACACTAGGATTCCCTGTGTCGTGGGTGCCTTGGACTTCTTGACTTTGATTTTGTGTGTTACAAATTAAAAGTCAAGAAATTTAAACTCATCGTCCAAATCTCTGCCTCGCTGGGTATCGAACCCAGGAACCTTCGAACGGCAGCCATTGGGCCATACGGGTCGTCAGGTCGTATTATTTTTTTCTAAAACCGCCGTAATGGTATGAATAATCTTAAGTCAGTCTTCAGTTAAATATCTACGAGTATAATATAAAGCAGGTACTGCGGACAAAAGCTAGCTTTATAGAGCTTTTGAACCACCAGTACATTGTATCCAATAGTAGAAGCAGTTTTGCAATAAATTTAGGAAAAAACGTACTTTATAGTGTTGTCGTTGTATACGAATTTCGACTCTATATATAGGAACTTGATTAATAAATGAAAGGCATGAAATAAGTAAATGACCAAAAAAATATACGGTACAAGTAATATAAGGTCTAATGTAAATAATACGTAAGTAGGTTTCTACGTAGATATCTATGAAAATATTAGTCAGCATGTATCTCGATGAGTCATAATGGGTTTTTTATTATTATAATAAATTATAAAAATGTATGCAAAGGTGGTAAAAAACAATATCTATTAGGTAATAAAAGTACATATGTAAAGAAACATATATTTTGTTAAAAATGTATAAAATAAATTGCACGAAGTGTGGATGTAAACGTTCTTTGTTTTAATATAGATACAATCCTTAAATATGATGTAAATTACCTTTACAATATGACGTTTTTAGTACATTTTCAATTGACGTCATACACAGCAAAATGGTGGAAAATCGATCCACACTATCAAAAGCTATTAGGAAAATTCTCGGTGACTTGTAACGAATAACAGCGAATAAAATTTTCTTTAGCCTGTTAAGGGAGCCGGGTAGAGCGGGGAGAGTTCAGCACGCGTCGAGGTCCTGTCGTTGACACCACTCGAGGACGCGCGGCCCAAGGTCGAACTGCCCAAAATGTACCCCGCCTTAGGACTCGGTTCAACTTACAATATAAAAAGCCGGTTAAACGACTAATTCAAACGATTTCAAGCGAGCAGCACAAAAAGAAATTATAGCTTACTTTTACGTAATAATCTGTGGGTAATTTGATCTTACAGTTCGGTACCTGCACTCGGGTGCATACATACGTTTATATATTATATTAATAATATGATTCATTAGATTGGTGCCAATTACATATCATGTCAAATTATTTTATGCAAAATCTAGTGTAACTCTAGTGATTATTACTTGGTTTGTTAGAAATGTTTTGTATCATATAATTGTATAAAAATATATTACACTAAGTAGTAAGAGTTTTGTGTAATGAATTGGAATTCTATATTTTTCAGTCTTATCTTATTGTCAATTATGTTCATAATTGAGAACTGTTGGGTCGCATATAAAAAAATTAAACCGATTATGATGAGCCTTTTAAATGGTATTATAGGGCAATGTAACAGAATCCCCTAGCCACTAATGGAACTGGAATAGGAATGAAGATAATGCGACAATTCGAGTACCTTTCTGTTTAAAGTCAACACGGACTCAAAAAGTGTCATTGAATGTAGCTATTTTACAAAATAATAATACTGGTCAGAAAACACGTCGCAGTACAGTTTAATGTTCTTCATTAAATTTAGAACGTAGGAAATTGAAGAAACACACGAGTACGTAGGTTATCTAACGTTTGATCATAGAGTTTGGAGTTCCACCTCAATCTTTTACAGATGTGTCGCTACTCCAGGGGACTAGGATAGGATACCTCAAAAGTTTGCCTTCACTTATATATGATACAATAGAATATATACATACTTATATCTGTTACTTGAACAGTACCAATTCTGTTATAGTTGGTATAGTTACATACATATCGGAGTTGCTGAACAGCTCTACCTTTAATAGATACCTACTTGATACCTACTTAGAATATGCCTTTACTTAAGACATCTTTGTGTCAAAGACAACATCGCTCAATTGGCTGTAGAACCAAAGTCTACCTGTAATAAATAAATACAACACATTAAAAGAGAACGAAATATGATAAATATTAGAATGAAACCAAATATACCCTGCTATTAAGAGCAGTCGTAGACGAAATACGTATTATACGAAATACGTAAGCTGTTATTCCTCTCACTAGCTATTCATATAACAGGATCACTATACTTTTTATCACTTATAAAGATATATGTATCAATTAGTAAACTACATGTTCGTTGAGACGCCTAAGCACAGAGATTGTAATTGTTCATCGCAATATAATTAATTTTATTATTATAGATTGGAATGCAACGTGTGACCTTAATAGGAATAGAAGACACATGCATCGGATCCGATTATCATTTATATAGATAAAGGAACAAGATATATAAAAAGTCTTTATTAATGTATCTACGTAATATTATAATTTAAAATAATATCCACACTATCACCACAATATTTTGAAGGTGGTAGAACCTTTTACGTTACTACCTTCAACATTTTACGGTTTTACGGTTCGGCAGTATTCGCGCTGCTGTATTCTGGTCCGGAGGGCTCGGTCAGGGAGACACACTTAACCAAACGTTCCAACGTAGTCCTCAGGGATAGCAACGCATGTGTGGTCGATTTAAGAAATAACTTCGATCCTGTCGGGTTGATTACAGATGTCCAAGAGCGCCATTGACCACTTACCATCAGGCGCACTGCATGCTCGTTCGCAATTTCAATGTTTTAAAATATGTATAATTTGTTTCGGAGCTTAAGAGGACACATAATAGAAGAATATATTAACGTTCAGTGACTCCAATCGTTTATGTAAACGCTTGATATCAGTCTTCGAAATTAGTCCTAAACACTTCGTGACTAGATCGCGTGTAGGTCGTATGTAAGCTAAACTGTGCCGTGGGAATCGGGCCTGAGTTCTGTAACTCAGGCAACTTTCGTCACGTTACGAGAATTAGCTTACGGTAAATACGTTTCGGTTGGAGACGTGCCATTACCGTGGTCTATGGCGGATAAGTTGTGATTCGGTTACATAAGTGTCGTTGTTGGCACAAGATATCTTCGTTATAGGAGTATCATGCATCGCGATATGAATAAGATTTTAGTTCATTCCAAGTTAATACAGGTATGTGTGAACGTTACGTATGTGTTCCGTACGTAATTACGTTTACCTAGTCCAGGAATCTATGACTATAATAAATCTGTAAGTGATTGTGTTGTATATGGAAAATATCTAAGAGAAAACCATTTTTAGGAGATTAAATAATAGAAACCAATGTTTTAAAAAAAAAAAAGATTTTTTGAATTTTTGTCTTTTTGTCTTTGCGTTTGTGCACGCTAATCTCGGAAACGGCTGATCCGATTTGAATGCGGTTTTTACTGATGTACGAGGTTACATTCATTTCAGGTCATTTAACATTGAGTGTTTAATAAAAATCGGTTAATAAATAAAAAAGTACTGGCACTGGGCACTGCCGCCCATGAAAATCTGTAATCAACCCAAGATAGGATCGAAGTCCTTTCCTAGGTCGACCACAAATGCGTGGTTACCCCTGAGGCCTTAGTTGGAACGTCGTTAAGTGTGTATCCCTCAGGTGGACTGAATGCTCGTTTGCAACCAAAATTTTTAAGAATATACACTTTATATTATATTATTCTATTATTTACATATTATAGTACTAGCTAATCCGGTGCACTTCGTACCGCCTACCGGTCATTGGGATTGGGGCCATAGTTACCTGCCGCGCTATTACTATGAAATCCATAACGAAATATCAATTTAGCAAAATAGACCAACCATGACGTGTAAGCCGACTATTACGAGTTTCATAAGTTCCCCCAACTTTTCTTTACCGCTCAGATTTCATGCGGTAAAAGTATTTATTAGGGCGCGTAATTGGAAAAGTTCAACGTTAATACTCATTGCAAAATATTCACCCCAATTATATTGAGGGCAAGCGGAATAATATTTACTGGTTTTATGTTTCGTTACGATATGGAAATTATAAATGTTTCTTGTCTTATTATGAAGTCCAATGAAATTACGTCCGTTGGTTTACAGACGTACAAATATGGTAGTCTTATGTGACTGAAATTAATTAAGCATTAACGCTTCACACTTATAGCGCCACTAGCTTTTCCTTTTTCGTAGTTATCATGGACAACATCCTAAAATAAAAACAGTGCACAGACCGAAAAAAGAAATGTAAACTCATCGCTTAAATATCTCCTTCGCTTGGAATCGAATCCAGGACTATTTCAACGTCGGTCCGGCGGTGTCCTTTACTGTTCGACGTTTCCCGTTTTGCTCCTAGAATTTCCAAAGGAGTACAAAAATAGAAGGCTGATGTACTTATGTTTGTTTTATTTCTCGCATCTCGAAAATTCGTGTACAAAGGCCTTGTTTCAAAAAGAGAGTCGTATCGTACTGGCATCAGACATGTACGTTCATGTTTTCTGCAAAGATACACGGCGCTATTTTTGAATTTGGTGTGACTGCGTAACATCACGCATATTATATGCCAATCTTCCTTTAAAGGCAGAAGTGCCTTGTCACACATATATTCACCCAACATGCGCACATATACATATATGTCGCATAAATATATCTTAATAACAGTATTGTACTAAGACAATTCCCTTGAAGGTTTTTTATAACTGTGAGGCCATCTAACATACGGTCCACCTCATGGTAATTGGTCACTGCCGCCCAGGTCTCCTGTAATAAACCAAAGATAAGATCAGAGTTCCTTCCTAGGAGGGATAGATTTCAATTATGCAATGTTACAAGTTAATTTCGAAATATAAATGCTCATCATAAACGACAATCATTAGACTAATAAAATGTATCCGTCTATATAGGCATAGGTACAGTATTTAAGACTTCGTAGAAGAGTTTATATTCGCATTAAAACAATCTTTCTCGTTAATGGTTGCCGGAACATTAGTTATGTTTCGAAGTATTCATTACGAAAACTTTCCACGAACTCTCCTTGTCATTAAATGGCTGTAGGGTCGCCCGAGCAGTGGGCTTGGCTGCCCCGAGAGTTTACGCAGCGAATGTTTAGACGTCGTTATTTTGTTTACACGAGTATATACAATTTATCTGATGTTGAAATTTAATTTCTTTTTAACCTTCATCAGAATTGAAATGTAATCGTTGCTTACATTACTTTATCGTTGCTTCAGAACCATGTGTTACTATAACAGATGTATTTTATGTGCAGGGAAGAACTGGAAATCAAACATATTCAAATAATTACGGGAACGGCCAAATATCTAAGTATATTGCTTACTAAGACTTAGAGACTCAGTAGTTTATCCGTGACGCGCGCACAACGACAGTTCATCTGTCATTTTGTTCATGTAGGTAGATAGTAATAGAAGTTTGATACATGCATTCAAAGACATTATAACAGAGAACTAATGAACGAATAAAAACATTTGATTATTGTCATCCTGTCTTCATTTAATAGCGTGGACCCGCAAAACATCGCGCGAACATTTACATTGCTAACAGACGTAAACATCAAACGTACTAGTCGCTAGTTTGCTTCTAATTCACAAAGAGCTACGTGACTTCGCATTGGACATGTCGTCACATGATGTCACATGTATGGACATGTCAACAAACATGTTCCTGTTCCCGCTTCCACCTCATGCATAGTGTATGCGATGATACAACATGTGTGGGCGTGTTCGTGGTACTGCGGAATTTATTCGCTTCCTCTATCTTTGCTGCTCAGTTAAATACGAGTAGCCCTCGGCTTGCCCGCGTTATTATATTCGTATAAGTGTTAAGTAAGTTAGTCGTAAGTTTTTGCAGTGCACGCCAAAATAACTAAATGGCTTAGTTTTTTCCGACTTACTTATCGTTGTACTTTGCCCAATTTTCACAATATCTTTATATAAGGTATATATAAGAGTATAAAATAAACGTCAATGTGTTGCTGAAATAATTAGATAAATGACATTTTTAAGTCTATTTATAATACCAATTCCACTTTTACAATTATCTTTTCTCGAATCATATTTCAATTCTTTGACATGAACAATCTTATTTAATTTTATTTTTCTACCATAAAGTAGAATACAATAATCGTTTCTTTACATAAATTATAAGGATATATAGCCTGATGATATTCTGATGTATAACCTATATTACTCTAAAGTTTTATCTAAATCCGTTGAGTAGTTTTTGCACACTAATAATACCAGTAGGGATTAGTAGGATTAAGCTAGTCTCTAGTGTGTAAGTAATAATTTATGGAAGGCACGGACATAGTTTTATTATTGTAAGTTTTCTTTTTATATCCCTCTTTATCCGCTTTTATCCATTTTTATATCCATAGCGATCTCCCCTCATAATCAGAAAATGCCTCAAGCGTGTTTGACGAGAGCGGTTAAGTTGATGAAAATAGCAATTTATATTGTTAACTTCTTTATTTAACAATCTTCCAATAGAAACGCAAACTTATGTTTTATATTGCGTCTTTTCACACGCAAACGTCTATTAACTAAATAGACATAGTTATCTTTGTAACCTCGGTCTCTTAGCGTTGTCGCTGTATTTTTATATCAACATTATACTCGCGAACAAGTTCCGTGGAAGTTTCTTGTTACAAGCTCAACTTCGTGAACTTTGAGTTTAGGTTGAAGCGAATCATTTGAGATTCCTTCGAGTTTGCAATGTGGAAACTTGAGTGTCTTTTAATATCTACCGCCCTTTATTATTATAGACCATTTCTCGTGTTCACGTTGAAGTAGCGTCAACCATACCGTTCGGAATAGGAAGTTTTTACCCATAGAAAAGACAAATAGAATTGTTATGTAGACGGGACAGGCGAGCGATATGCCCAAGGCTCATAATATGCCCAAATTATCATGTGAGATCGGATCGGGATTATATTTATTATTAATACAAGTACAAAACAAACGCTTCGCAAACCTCGTCAAAAGTCCTGTTATATCTACACAAAAAACAGCGATGGCTATGCTCTACTGCACCCAGTGATAGAGTCTTCAAAACCAAGTTTGGCTTTGCGAGCCACCAGCGAGCACATGCAAGGTCAAGACGGAGGATCATCGTCATCAACACCACAGTGAACAGCTAAATCTTTTCTCAGTAACAAGTAATAATGTTACATTAGAAATAATTTTACTTATACTTATAACAGCCAAAATTACTTTTTCATCGCCAAATTGCCACTACTGGTGCTTACTGCTACTACTGGTGGACAAAGAAACTGAATTATATAGAGCACAAGTTTCCCATCAATACCTTATCGATGCCGTTTGATCAATGAACAGGATTTCTTTATACCGAAATTACAAAGACCCGTGTTTTCGTCGTAGCCTATTTTCGTCGGGACATGTTTTCGTCGGAGCCACTCTCGTCGAACTGTTTGCTCGCAGTCGAAAAGAGAATTCCTTTTGTTTGCGTTCCAAATGTTTCGACCAATCCCCGGAGGCGGTTGTAAAATTAGATTTGACGGCTTTTTTTGTATACTGTTCCCGTAATAAATTAGAAACATCTCATACTTATAAAATGTTGTACCTACTGGAAGATTACAAGACATTATTATTTCAGATATACAGGTTTAGTAGCGTAGTGTTACTATTTTCACTAACTCGCTTTAAATATTTATTGAACTAAACTCGTGATGAATAATGAGTAAAACCTTCACTTGATTCGTAGAAGTATGACTCGTGCTGACTTATTATATGAAAGGCAATTGAATTAAACAGTAAATCGTTTGAATTGAAACGGAACGTCTACTTTACAAAACCAATAGAGGAATTAAATGCGAACACAATTTTACGTACATAAGTACAAAAACTTGTGCCTTATGTACCCGTAGTTCGTAGCGAGTAGATAAGTAAATGGATCGCGTCGGCTATAGGAGCTAGCCAGACGTGAAATATTTTTCCAGTTCCCACCACAACAGACAACCATTTTTCACGCGCGAAGAAAAATACGGTTGTTGAAACATGTCCACTAGTCAAGTGTTCACTTTTCGAGTTAAGGACATGTTCAATGTTGTTTCTGAGCATACGCTCCGTTACGTGTTTCACTTGTTCGGGCTACCCTGCTCAGACAAGTTTGCCCTTTCAAACACATGCTTAACTTTTGAAAGTAACTTAGCTGTGGGGCGAGTTTTATTTGTGAACGTATAATACGAAAGTATAAAATTAACGGAAAAACCTAACGTGTAAAACGAATCTAAAAACGGACGTACGTTCGTACTCGTATAAAACGAATGTAACGTAACGTAACGTAACGATCTACGCACGACGAAAATATAAGTATTTGGAGAGCTCGGTGCTTTCGTGTGCATAAGAGAAATATTTATCATAAATCAGGTAGAATTTCGTGAAATACCAATTTATATTTAAACATTACTGTGAGTTAAAAGTTCTCCTAGTAATTTACTTCTTTGGCATTGTATTTCTCAACAAAGTATATCTTTGTAATCTTGTTGTTTAAAGATGTGTAGATTTAGTTTCTTAAACAACATACAGACTAAATATTTATGACTTTTTTGGAGAAAAAAATTGTATGCGTATCATACCGACAATTTTTTCAAAAAACTAAGACCACAGTCTTAGTTTTTGTATGGATTTTATTATTTGACTTGGACTTTAAGCTTAAGAATCGGATTGTAATTTTTTTAATAAACTTTAGAAGAAGCATAACTGGATATTTCTAGGGATAAAAATATATAAAATGCGTTTTTCTCGAAAATGGTTCACTCTTGCATAAAATACGGGGTCAGATCGTAAATGATCTCCTAAAAGGATCCTTATTCTAAAGGTCTAATTCACCAATAACCCTGTATAATAATAACATTGGCCGAATTAATAAAACATTTGTAGAAGTATCAAGAATCAAACGGTTTTTTTAATTATCAGGCATAAAATACACTTAATGAACGGCATACAATTTTAATAAGCCCATCGAATTTGAGCGCCCTCAGGTTGTATTATATATAGTCCTCAAATTCCGGCCACACCACACGTTATTCAACTTTGAGGATCACTCGCGATCTATTTAAGCTGCGGGACTGTAAGGTGATTTCAAAGCAAGTAAATTAAATACCACCTAATTTGATTACTTAACAAGCTTAAAAGGTACGGTCTAATTACAGGGCTTAATTTGGCTCAGGAATGACTAAACGCTCAAGAAATTCGAAACAACAGGGGTGAAGTGGGCTGGTTTAAAGTGTGTTAATTCCTTCACAATGTTCACAAGCCGACCCGGTTCATAAGTTGAAGTGGCTACGGCTGGTCATAACGCAAGAATTTTGTGTTTAGGGAGAAATACTCAATCGAGGCGTTCCAACTTAGTCCTTGTTCTAATGTATTCGTAATCGTCCTAAGAAAAAACTTCGATCCTAACTTGGGTTGATTACAGATGTAGTAGTGACCACTTACCACCAGGTGGGCTGCATGCTCGTTTGCTACCACCCAGTTATAAAAAAAACACAACATAAAATTACACGTATAAGTAAAGTGGCATAGAAGCGAGCATACGAAGTGTTTGCGTTTACAGCAAAGGGATGAAGCTGCAGAAAAATGTGGAGGGGACAGAACAAAGCACTTGACACGTTTAAAAGTTCTTTGTTCCAACTAACTACTCCGTTGTCTTGTAAGTTTACGACTTTTATTATGACGGTCGAAACATTGTGAAGTTCCGTTTGATTTATGCGTTGAAGAACAGTATATCCTTGTTTTTTGTTACTGGGACGTAGCCAACGAGCATGCAGTTCACCTGATGGCAAGTGCTCTCTGCCGCCCATGGACATCTGTAATCATCCCAAGATAGGATCGCGGTTCTTTCTTAGATCGACTACAGGCGTTAAAATGTATGAATATATCTTTACGCAACTTTTTATATACAACTGGGGAAGGCCGGCTCTGTCACGCTGGTCCAATGCGTGTTGGCAATGCTGTCGGTATTTTTATTCGGGCAAACCACCCGATATGTAGTGGTCAAGACGCCTATAGACATTTGAAAAACCAGAGTAATCGCTACTGCATTGCCGATTTTGGAGGAGACCTGTTTTTGCGCTACGTTTGAAGATACGATTGACTTTATGTCATAACTCTCGGGGAATGCAAATATGGTATGGTTGTATTTATTAATATTTACGTTAAGCATCATCAAAGCTCATTTTATAAGCAACATTATAAGGCTTTATCCATCCCTGGAGGCTACTACTGGAAGATTAGATCTACAAATTTTGAATATTCTCGTAGATATATTCCGCAAATCTGCCAGCTATAACAAACCGCACAATGTTAGCAAATAAACGTTTTCATCTCGTAGTCTGGCAACTTTAAACTAAGAACTACAATTTCTTTAGAGAAATGAAAAAATACTTGTCTGCACTTTGAAATATGAATTGCCTACTAGTTACTACTAAATTGCTTCAATGAATGCAATTTAAAGTAGAATACTGTTTTTTATGTGTAACCTAGTGAATAGGCATGCTGGCCACCTGATGTTAAGTGGTCACCGCCGCTTATGGACATTTGCAACACCAGAGCGGTCGTCAATGCATTGTTTGAAGAACCCCATGTCATTCTACAATCCGTATCAGTTGATGACCGC
>DWNJ01002184.1:0-10845 GCA_018250275.1 Udranomia eurus
GCCAAATAAAAAAATGTATATATTTTTAATAATACCTCTAAAGTAATTCCCTAAAAACGGGGAGAATTATTAAGTTGGGAACCATGCATGAGTTTAGAAAATGTTCCAGTGCATTTTTTTATTTGGCTCCCCGTGCTGCTATTAATTAATATAGTGGTAATTAGCAAGAGTCACAACATTGATCAGACGTTACTAACTCTCAAATCAATCGAGTGTATAGTTTTGGATATTACGTGATAACAAAATTACTAACTTGGAAGGGGTTAACAAAATTGCTAGTATCAAAATACTAGTAGAAGTGTCAGCTACTGGTGCAAAACATCAGTTAATTATACAAAATTAGTACCAATGTATAAATTCAAAAGACTTCACGCATTGAAGCAGCGTGGTGGAGTAATCTGCAGCTCTATAATCCAGTAACGAGAAAAGAACCGTGTCCAGCGGTGGGATATAAAAAGTGTAAGACCAAGAAATAGCAGTGATTAATAGCCCTAAAGCCGTTGCGATCGCAGCCACATTTGCTCCGGTTAAGACAGTGAGCCAAGAAATCTAAATTCACACATCTTAAACCACTTGCCCTCATTTAATAGTCGGTTCTACAAAATCAATTGCGAGTCCGGCCCAACTGCATTCGTGCATAATTAATCGCATTAACAACCTCACGACACGACCTTGTGCAGTCGTGGTCGCCGCGTGTGAACACCATAACTAGGCTTGGGTAAAAATATCGATATGACAAAACACATGATATTTTTTTCAGAAATTACTCCACATAAATAGTCGAGTTTTTTCTCAATTTTAATATAAACAAAAATGACATTTCTTACAGAGTCAGTAAATAGAGTGTATGGTCTATTTGTAGTCTGTTTACGGCAGTCAAATAGATCTATATATCGATATCTTTTACTAAAGACATTATATCGACACTATTAACAAATATCGGTATCCCTGATCGTCCATCCCTAGTCACGACGCGATGCAAATGAAATGACACACGCTCCAAATTGGCTTACGTGACGAATCTTAGCAAACAATGATGATAATTGTGTGACAAACACAGTATGTTTTCCTCCCGCTGTAATGTCCTTGGAAACTATCTAATACGTGTTAAGGTGACGGAAGAGTCCTGGGTTCGATTCCTAGCGAGACAGAGAGTTTAATGTCCCCCGTCCCCTTTATTAATATTAATACTCTTATCATTGGGAATTCCTGCTTTAACTCATCTCATATCTCATCATTTTTATGATAACACCTAAACCATGATAAGAGCGGTTGCTTGCATAATATATTATGTCCACTTTAGACAGGTCATTTTATTTTTGAAGCGAAAACTTCTATAGCGACGTTTGGTACCTACGAGAAAATCTTATATGTTGGTAATCAACATGCTAATGATACGTGTAATGATACACTATAGATTACAACTACGCTATCTATTTATTTGTATAATATATTTTTATTTGAAATATTGTTTTTGTTTTTAATATAAACACAAGGATAATAAATTATAATTATAATATATAAATAGCATAAATTACTCATTTTCAAATTTCTAAACACCAACACAGTTTGGGTTATTCCACAAATCCCCATTGGAAATCCCCATCAATGGGGATTAGTGAACTTTTTGTTCCATTATCCCCATTGATGCCCATGATGGGGATATAAGGAAAAGTTTTTGAAAAGGTTCACAAATCCCCATTAACCTTATTAACATGAAATAAAATACAAAACAAAATAGAAAGTAATAATCAGTCTTTATTTCTTGTGAAGGTTAATAGAATCTAAGTTTTACACTCACTGCTAAAATCACAGCTTTACATCTTTTATTATCGTTTTATTTTTTTAATATGGTGTTACAGTAATAAAAACACTGATACAACAATTATTAAAAAGTATTATAATACCAGAATTTCAAATTTCGTGTTATTGAAACAAAAAAGCACATTACATTAACAAATAAAATATGACTGCTTTTTAATTTTTTTTTTACTTTTATATGAGTATAAAAATATGCATCTACCTACACACACAGTAAAACAACATCGCAAAGATTATTTTGAAAATACGATTTCACAAATTTCTATAAGGAAATATGTAACCCATATGAAGTAGTAGAAAGTGTAAGTATATTCGTATGCTGCGCTGTGGATATGAGACGTGTTTAGAATTCACAACAGCTTTAAATGAAAGAATAAGATGTACGTTGCTTTGCGAAAAGAAAATGTACGAGTTAATATTTACTTATTTACTTTGTATTTTAAAAGGTTACAATGGGAGGAGCTTAATGTTAAGTGGAATATTTAACCGGCAATCCTTGACGCTGTCTAAATGACGTAATAAGGTAGACTTAAAGAAAAATTGAAGAGTTCAGAAGAGAAACATGACTGAGGGAGCCGAATGACAGAATGATGATGAATATCTTGCTGTATGGTCTTAGTTAAACGCCAGAATCCAAAATACAGACGGTGAGTATTGGTAGTGCTTTAGAAGTCGATCAGATTCAGTGTTCAGTATAGGTGTTTGTGCACCCACGAGTACCTATAACGTAAAGTGTATTAACTTAAAGAGCCAAAATCCCTCACCTTTTGCAAGAAGCTGTTGATCCATTTCGTGAAGGTCTTCTTCTGGATGTGGAGCCGCTCCTCCTGGAGCGCCTTTATGCGCCCCTGCTCGAACTTGAGCGCGTCCTCCCGCTGCGTCATGTTGGTACGCTGCTGCACTGCCGCCGCGTACCCGCCCGGCTCATACTGCGGCCCTGGGGGACGAGAGGAAACTATTTTAATACAGCACGTGGACTTTTTATGCTATTGAGATCTCAAACTTATACTAGATCCTTAAACAACTTAGGTACGGTGGTAAAACCTTTTATGGTTCGACTTCGGGGGCACCACCGCCACACCTATTTCTGACTAATAACATCAGTGTTCTTGCTGCTGTGTTCTGTGTTTAAAGGGGGTGGTGAGGGAGACATACTTAAACTCCAACTTGGTCCTCAGGGGTAGCAACTCACTTGTTTAACCTTAGAAAAGAACTTCGATCCTGTCTTGGGTTGATTACAGATGTCCATGGGCGGCAGGGACCACTTACATTCAGGTTACCACTTACATCCAGGTATCATGGACTGCATGCTTGTTTGCTGCCTCACAGTTATAAAAAAAGAAAAAAAGGTACATCTTAGCGAATGCGTAATAGCGAACTACGTAACATGTTAGCTTTTGTACTAGAAAGCACGTACACATCATCCCATCGTTAATTTCCAGTTCATGATTGAAAATGACGTATAAAATCATTAACATAACTTCTCTCATGACCATACTTCAACCATAAGAAAATACGAGTTCATAACGATTCGTCATAAACATGCTGTGAAAAGGAAATTGCGCTCTTTAGCGAGTTCCGGGTCGTGATGTGTATTAGTTGTCACGAGTTGTATTAAATCCGGACGTGAAATACAACTGCACCCGATAAAGAAGGCACCGGAGCATGATAGAAGTGTTACAATTAAGAAAGCTGCATTCACTGTGACCACATCGCTCAAAGGAGGGCCAAATAGACGACCGAAGAAAAGTTAAATACAAAGTAATTTATTTGCTTAAAATTGAGTACAGAAGATGTGACACATGTTACATAAGTTAGAGCAATCAATTTTACCAACTTAGTGGTGGGCAAACCTGATGTTGAGACATCAATGGTGGCTTCCAAATAAGAATTAAATTAAATGTTAATATAGTAGCTCAATCATTCGACGAAAAACATAAAATAGTTAATGTGTAATGTATGTACTCTCTAATGATTCGCATTATGAGTCGTGCAATTATTTATATTTAACAAAAAGATTTAAAGATTTTAAATTATTGCCATTTTCCCCGTCTCTATTGAAATATGCCTTTTCTATTAAACCTTTTTTTAAACTTTCTTTTAATTTTTTAACCAGTTAGGTAAGTTTTTTATATGATTAGATAATTTATTGTAAATTTTAGGTCCCATACAAAACACACTTGAGTGATATAAGCCTCGAGTGGAGAATTCGTCTGGACAAAGGGCCAGCGGGACACCGGTGGATTCAGAGGGCACAAAACCGGTCAGAATGATGAAATTTAAGGGCCTAAGTGCAACGGTAGACCTGCAGGACAGGTACATGTCCTATTGCGTGGCATAACTTTTCGGAACATGGCCTCGCTTTTGACCCGGAAGAAGTAACGCAACTGCCTAAACCGTTATAGGTTATAGGCAAAATTGTCAAGCAAATAATTACCATATCTTCTGGGGGGCTGGTAGTCCTGGTAGGACTGGATGCTGACGTTGCTCAATTGTCTCTGCATCTCTCTCTCTCTCTCTTTGTTCACGACATCGACACTTCACCTCACTATTGCCACGCTTACGATGTGGGGCTGTTTTAACACTTGGCACGCGTCACTTCACCAATGATGTAATATTTTCAGCCAAGTACAGATTAGGCTTTGGATTTAAACATTATTTTGGTAACTGTGAAGTAGTAGTATATACATTATTTTCACCGTTCATGGCGTATTCGGACCCTATTGCGCTTGAAATTGATCAAATTAATTCATATACATTTTTACTTGAAGGTATTAATCCAATAAAAGTACCTAAGTACCTACACTGATTTATATCTATATTTATACAAAGAGCTCGAATATTAAAAAAACATTAAAAGTCATTGGCCTAAACTATTCTTCTCTTATGCCGCTGTTCACAAATGATGACTTAACAAACATATTAATACTAATAGCTTCAAACATCTCAGTGCGTCATACGTAAGAATATTGTCATTAAGGTTAATTAACTAATTAATTAATACTCAAAATCGAATAAAAATGTTATAAAATCTAAATATCATAATATTACTGTTATCAGCCTAAATTTCATTAAAGGAAATACGATTTACTTGGAATTATTTGAAATTAATCGAAAATAATTCATTATTGACTATTTGACAAAGGTGTTACAAACCGTACACCATAGACTTTAAACCAATGCGCGCGTTTTTGGAATAAGAAACTAACATATAGTGGATCGTATCCGGCTAAATCAGCAAAGAGCTAGTTTAACGCTGGCACTCAGAGACATTCTATGATCACTTAAAGTGTTCACGAAACTACAATAACAATCACTAAGTCATGATTAAATGTCTGCGTGCGGCGGTAAGCAAGCTAGGTTAATCCCAGTGCGAAGATATCACAAATTCGTACAATTGTTACTAAGAAGTGTTAGAAAGTAGTGAGAAACACATTGTTGTGTGCGCAGTGCAGTTACTGTTGCGTTAAAACCGGCACATGTGATAACGAAGTGGGTACAGTCGGCAATAAGCGCATTGCTACTTCTTACTAGCATTGAGGTACCTAACGAGCATGCAGTCCACATGACATGTGTAATCAACGAAGAGAGAACCGAAGTTCTATCTTAGGTTGACTACAAATGCGTTGCTAAACCATGAGTACCAAGTTAGAACACATCGGCTTGTCTTCGCGCAGAAATAGGTGTGGCGGTGGTGCCATTTTTCAAATTTAACTTCGTTGAGATTCGGAAGATGATTCGTTGAGAGAGCTATCCAAGTAGCCCTAAGACGTAGCTTAGACCCTGCACTAATAACTTAAATACGTATAATGTAATGCTCCGAAACTTGTATATCAGATCGGAATAAAAACTGTCAATTAATGCCACTTAATTCTTATTCTCTAAAACTCCCCCCTATAAGAGGTATGTCATTATTATCGGCGGCAATTTTGTAACATATCTCTCGGTCAACCAAAGCCAATGTCGAATTTTATTAACTAGCATACTATTGTCATTTACTGATCTGTATCATTTTTATTAATGGCTAGTATTAGTCAATTTCCTGTACAACCCCATTTCTTTACTTTACTATGATCTCATCTCCTCGTCGTTCTCCTCTCCTATCCTCTCCGAGTCGCTTCTTCCATCAGACGTTGCACCGCACCCGTAAATCGTAGACTTCTGGGATGCTTTCACAAGCGAGCCCCTGCATTATATTGGCGGGATTGAAACATATAAACACTGCGCCATAACGGAGGTACGAGCCGTGACGGATAATTACTCGCCACGCGTCGTGCTTTATGACCCGTGGTCTGCCGCTGTACCGTTGTTGGGTTTAATTCATGGTTAGCATTGGCGCGCGTATGGTTTGTGTGCATCGTGAACTATTGATTAAGTTAGGTGTACCAGTACTTGGAAAGACTGGCGATTATGTGTTTCCGTGTACGATAGAATATTTTACGATTCAAATGTGTAGAGGCAATTTTAATAATTGCGGTACATCAGCTCGTTTGTGCCGACAAGGCCACAATTGGATCTACTAGTGCACAGATACAATTAATAAAACTGAGCTGACTCACCGCAGTCAAGTCAACAAGGCAATATAAGAAAACCTCTAAATTCACTAAAATTCATCTCATTGAATCCCTTCCCCGAAAATTATTATGATAAAAAATCTCGTTCAACATTTTTCCTTCAAATTCTATGCGAAAAACGGCCAAGTGTGAGCACTGAGCACCTACGATTACTTTACAGAAGCAACGACATTTATTCATGCGATAAATTAAAATTATTTTATTTAACGTTGTTATCGAAATTTGCAGGCAACGCACTCGACTAAATATTTCCTTCTTACAAATCTATGTCATGCACGCCTTATCAGTGATAACGGCCCTCCTTCGCCAAACACCCTTGTACAAACGCTCGCAGGGACAACTAATACTAACTATAGATTCTACAGTACTTGTAACAACTTGAGATATCTGTAGGATTGTTTACGCTTTCAGGCTTGTTTGTTACGGGAAGTTATTATTAGTACAGTTATAGTATTATATAATTTTTAAAACTTCCTACGCTCGTCGCTCTGTTGAGTCTACTGTAAAGTACTCGTATTATGTTACAAAAATATTTGATACCTGTATCGAAAAAAAATTATCGCTGGTCCTGATTCCAAAAAATCGCACGTTAAACTTATCAATTGAACGTTCTGCCTGTCTTACAGGTTTAGGTCTGTAAGTCTAGGTCTGAATATATTTGAATTAGGAATACTGACTGTGTAGGCTTATTTATCCTACAGAGTCAGTATTCCTATTTCAATATAATGTTTAAACAAAGACAGCAACAAATCATGAAGCAATCAGGAATTCGCAGTAAAGATCTCTGTGCGAGCGATCAAGGAATGCACTTCCTACTTTTGACGCACGCTTTAAGCCTCGCTATGGGGCAATAGTTTTATGGAATCGTCACCATTACATACTTACACGCATCTCACAGATAAAGTAATAGTAGTATCTTGAAAAGTCGCAGTAAAATACTTGTAGAAGATTTGAAGAGTGCGATTACACATTACAAGAGTGTAATAAAAAGTGTAAGCGGCGATTGAAGGACTATTGGCACTTTTTCTAGGCATTTTAGAAGTAATTCGGCTGCCATATTTGAGGTGGAATTCCACTTTTATTCTGGGGTCACTGTTACGTGGGGACTATACGTGAATTTTAATTTTAATGAAATAGTGGAGTAAAAAGCTAACAATTACTAGGTGCGGTTGCAAATAATTCTGATACAAACGTTAGACCAAACACAAATCATTTTGCCCAACAAAAAATGTTTATCGGAGATTACATTAAAATTACGTGACCGGGAACCGAACCGGTAGTCCTTGACCTTTCGGAAGCAGATGCTAATTACATCATCAACGCTACGTTTGTGTAGAATGTGTAACGATGACACAAGTAAAAGCGGCAATAGCTTAATGGGAAACAACGATCGAATGATCGCAGGTTCGACCTCACTCGACCATTGCGAGAATTGGCGAGATGTTGGCGATAACATATTCCCAAGCTTTTAGCTGGAGGGATTGAAGAAATTATTGTCATTGAAGTATTGAAGACTAGTAGTTAAAAAAACACTTTGCTATAATTATGTTGTCCCTATTCAAAATGGTGGTATGTAAAATTGCAGGTGAAGCCCTGATTATCATTATCAATGTAATTACAAGAACGTCACTAGTTAAACAATGATTTATGCAAGTTTTTATGCACGCACGCATTTGCGTAATAATTAATATGTTTTTGGGTAATATTTTAAAGATATTAGGTTAGTTTTAATACAGATTATTTAGTCGACTTATGAAATTGGATCTAATTAAATCAATATTTGTCTCGGAGGTAGAGACAGTAGATGCGACAGACCTAAACAAGATTTGTTCTCAGCCCTCAAAAGTAACTACACAATAAAGTCAGATTTCGAAAGTGGTAGAACAATTCGTGTTTCCACTCGAGAGACTCAGCAATGCTCTTACTGCTATGATCTGGTTTGATGGATGTGGATAGATACATTTATCCGACGCTTTCAAGGGTAGCAACGCATTTACTTAAGATAATATTTCGATCCTGTCTTGCGTTGACCGCTTACCATCAGGTGGACTGCATGCTGATGTGCTACCTCAATGTTATAAAGAAGGGTGTCACTTTAAACTTAACGGTGGTAGAGTCCTTACGGACACCACCGCCATATCTATTTCTGGCTTATAAATCCGGATCGGGCTACTATGTTCTGTGTTATGGTATGAAGGAAGCGTTAAATTAGAGACAGTTAAAGAGGGGTTTTGATTATTTCCTTAGAAGTAGCAATGCATCTATGGTTGAACTTATACAGAAATTTAATGCTTTCCGAGGTTGATTACAGATGCAAACAAAAGAAATAGTTTAGTAGTGTACTCTATTCGGGCTGATATATAGTACGAGCATAGCATAAATAGCTCCAGATCTGAACAGAACGTCTGTTGGACCGCCACCGCAGTTTAGGTTCCAGCGATCGGGTGACAGAACGTCACTTCTCGGCACGAATGCCAATACACCGTGTCCAAGCCACATCTAGTGCACTTTCTCCTGAGGCTGAGCCTAATGAAAGCTTAGACCAATTTATAAGGTTTCGCTTTAATCATCAACTTACCTACATCATTACAATATATATATACTCGTATATATGTTTCGAAAGAAAGAAGGAAAGATGAAAAACTCTTCCATCCACAAATGCTTCCTAAACTACATTAAAGAGGTATGAAATTGATACGTAAGACAATTTCTCGGGGATGTCCGCATAAAACAGAAACTAAAACTCTTGATAATTCTGAGTGTGTACTAAGATAATTCATCCCAAGTGATGTATAATTGGCTCAAACAAAGCTATTTTCGCCTCCATTCAAGTCTGCGGGGTCTGTTATTGTGATTCATACAGGATCAACTCTGTGTAGACAGGATTGAATATGTTTCAGCCATGTAGTGTTGTGATTAGGAGTATGTTCTTATTCGTAAAAATGTCTACTTATGATCTTAAAATATGGACCATGTGCTCACCCCAATAGCAACAAAGATGCTAGTAAAGAAAAAGGTATGGATGAATTAAATTCATCAGTCATTAAGTCGTAACTTTTAGTACGCGAACTCAGATGTGGTGGGTTTTTGAATATAGTTAACCACACATTTTTTTAATATTCACCTATACTAAGATGTTATACCTTATTATCTATTTTCCGTGGAATTAATTAACTAAGCGTGTCTTCTCGAGTCGTTAGTTGCCGCGATCAATTCCGCTAGTAATTCAGAGATCATCAGCCATCAAACTAAATATAGTAACGGGGAAAAATAGGGCCACATCTACTCTATACAATTATATTCAGTTTTAAAATTTAAATAAATTATACATTTTTGAATACTTATTTACTTTAATACAGAGAAGAATTTATAAACAAAATGTTATTCCATAAACAGTAAACAGAGGTGGACTAGGTGGTGGATTTTTTCCGTGACTATACTTAATCTGTGACGTCGACACCACATTGAGAGTACAAAGCGTACGAAGTGTTATTCATGTCTGTGGACCACGTTCCCACAACCGGCTTTGAGTGTGCCTCAAATTTAAATCCATACGCGGGTGACCTTGGACGGGAGTGTTGTTGGCGGTTTAGACGCTGTCGTTAGCATTAGCATAGCGGCCAGTTCGCTGCCAAATAGGGACACTCGTCAACTCTTTGATAGAAAAGAAAATAAGTCTTCTTTGAAGTAAAATAGCCCTAGTGCAAGGTTCCACACCGCCCATTGCGGAAAAATATATAAAATCATTATTATAGAACAAGAAAAACTATAGAATAAGAGAGAACTTCTACCAAGGTAGAAGTTCTCTCTCTCTTGGGTTGATTACACATGTCCACGAGAAGCAGTGATCACCATCAGTGGACTCCTCGTTTGCTACCTTTAATTAGAGTAATTTACACAACCCGCAAACTATTTAAATTTTTTGAATTTCTGGCGTGTTAAACCGCTTTCCGCCGCTAACAAAAGCACAGTGCAAAGTGTGCTTAATCTAATCACTTGACTGAATGCAGACCGTTGTGCGTGCTTGTGTTCAGAGACCGTTTTCGTGATCATTGTGTTCGAATTGAGTCATTGTTACATATTTCACGAACGGCTCCGGTCAAGTTACGCGGTTACTCGTTTAACTGTCGATAGTTATTTTTGGTTGAGTGAGCGTAGTTTTTTGTCAAATCATTTATTTCATGTTAAATGATTATATAACAGAACCACGTTAATCTTATAATATGGAAAAAGTACCTATGTATATCTTATAGGTTTACCTATAAACGTTTCCATACAAAATGTATGGTCCCAAGCGTCAATGTCGAGTTGACATGGAAAGACATCTTTGACCTTTTAATCTGTTTGACATGTATACAATTTGAAGGTGGCAGAACTTTTTACGTTTCGACTCGGGAGCCACCACCGCCACACCTATTTCTGCCTTATAACAGCAGTATTCTTACTGCTG
>DWNJ01002185.1:0-10845 GCA_018250275.1 Udranomia eurus
TACTCATATGGTCAGAAATAAATGTTGAACCAATAACCATGATGATGTTGTTAAAAGCTAAGTCTTGTTCTACAAATTGGATCGTTTTGTAGTATTATTGTTGTACATTAAGAAGAATGCTCAAAATTGTATTTTTAAATTGTTGTAAACTATTTCAGTTAATATAAGAATAAGTTTAAATCATGATGTCTTTACTCTATCTACTTACCATCAGGTACGGGAGGAAATCTGGGCACTGAATGGACCAGCCACAATGAAGTAAACTTATCTCCAAGTATGACTCCTTTGGTATGCCCACTTTCGACCCTCGTCTTCATGAATTTAGAGTGCATCTTACACATCTCTGCTAAATCATAGTCATCATAATACTTGTCACCCAGTTTAAACTTCTTGAATTTTTTCACACCTTGTTTCATTTGACCTAGAAATGAAGTTATTTCTTTAAAATGGACAGACCTGTAGGTCTATATATGTCTGTACCAGGGCTGTAGCTAGGATGATAAATAAGTAGGAAGCCTATAACTATTACAAATGATTTCAAGTTAACATACATGTAACTAATACAGTTATATAAAAAGTTTACCTTTTTTGTTCTTGGAGTACATTTCAGCCACTGAATGTAGAATATCAGGTTGATATTCTGTAGTAGGTGGTTGGTCGTTGTAAATTAAAGAAATTATGTTTTTGTCCTGAAATAAAATTCTGGCTTATTGAAAACACTAGATGAATTTTGTATTTCTTTGTTCCCGAAAAATTTTAGTAACAGTGAAATATTTATAATTCTTGTTGATAATTGATTTTATTTACAAAACAGGTAACATGATCAATCATATCATCAATCATCATAATCAAGTTTTAGATCAAAATGTGATGTTACCGTATATAAAGGAGCTAGTGTTCGTCCAACCATAGATCGAGGGTCACTGATAGCCATGTTGGACATTGTCCACCCACCTCTAAGCATGGACGGAGTGAGATACATGTACGCAACTCCTCGACGAACAAGTGGGTTCAAATGATTTTTCTCCCTTGGCAATTTATACATATAGAACCTGTAATAAAGATAATTATAATATATTTTAAAAATATGTAAATAAAGATATCCAAATAGATAGTCAAATACAAGCGAAGTGCTTGTCTAAATTGAAAATATTTTTAATAAATGTAAATATTTTAAAATATTAAAAAAAAAATTAACTCACCAATCGACAGGTTCACCCTTTTCGTTTCTGCATTGCGGCGTAACTGCCAAGCATCCATTTAAATAAAGAATGCAAAAAAATATCTCACAAATGTCGCTGGCCATTAAAATGCGTGTTCGTCCCATGATTACTAGCAACAAAGTATTAGGAGTCGCAGGAAACTCATGCACATCTGTTTATGATGTCATGTAATACAATCTTAACATTCAAAAAAATATCAAACAATGATTGTTTATACAACAAGACCAGCCGTTGTTTACATTCTAGTCACTAGTCTTAAATTTGAGCATATGATTCAAATAACATAGCTATTTAATTGGCAAAACTCAATATCGCATTTCATTACAGTTTATTTTGAAATTCAAATTTCATACAAAGTAGTATACGAGACTCGTAGACAATATTAGAATATGTTAGAATATATTGTACAAAACTTTTATTAATTTATTATAGTTATTATAGTACAAAACAAACATCAAACAATTAATAACAAAGCTTTATTTTTATTACTTTACTTGACTTGTCAAAGTCAATCATATGACAGTCACATGAATCGTCAGAAAACTGACATGCGTATGCGCTGTTTTTGTTATAAATATTATTTTAAAACCTGAATAATACCAATATCATGTTGCCCTTGGCAACGTTTTTAACGGATTACGTTATATGTTATTTGTATATAGCAAATATGAGCAAACATACATATTATTATTTGTATATCAAAATGACATAGTAGTTATTATGACATAGTTCATTCATATTAATTAGTGGATGTTGCATCTATTGCTCATTTTAAATAGCTTGCGAGTGTAGTAGCAACTACACCGCTAATGAATATAATACTTTGTATGAGCTGATCATTGCAATTTATTTTATTGATGTCTCAGGGATTAATAATAAAAATCTGAAGTGAAAGTAACGATTTTAATTCAATGAATAACATAAATATAAGAATATTCTGAGATTGTATAAAATGCTAGAAAAATAAATATGGTATCAAGTCACAATATAAACATCACATACTTATGGAAGACTTCGCTTATATTACTAAATCATTAGTTTGATTAAATGCTATAAATATGCATTATTGTACGAGTATATAAATAATATATTTTAAAAACATTTTATTGCTGCGTCGGCATAGAGACGGCCGCTTTCGTATGCGATACGTCACTCTGTCTCCAATAGGATACAACAGTCTTCAGTTCAGTGTAGAAGTCGAGTCCTTGCTTACCACAGAAGTGGTTTGTGCCGAGGAAGCTGCCTCTTGTTCCAGTGAAAGAGAACATCGAAAGGGGAACAGGGATGGGTACATTGACACCAACTTGGCCAACATCTATTTCAGCTGAAAACTTCCTGGCAGCCGCGCCATTCGTAGTGAATATAGCTGTCCCATTGCCGTAGGGATTGGAGTTTATTAGCTGGATAGCTTCATCCAATGTGTCCACGAAGAGGCAGACTAGCACAGGGCCGAATATTTCCTCCTTGTAACACTCCATGCTGGGTTTGACGTGAGTGAGTATTGTGGGTGCGACAAAATTGCCTTTCTCAAATCCGGATACTTTGATTCCGCGCCCGTCGAGTGCAAGCTTAGCTCCATCTTTGACTCCTAGAATGTTACATGTAATGGTATATTGCAGGCACATATTAAATTCGTTATTTATATTAGACGTCATAATTTCAGGATACTTTATCTTTTTATAAGTTCAAAGTAATATTAATTATACTGTATCAAGCAAAAATTTAGAGAAAAAAATTTCAACAACGACATTTATATGAAATACCTTAATATTATTAAATGTTGAAATTTTAATTGTTTCAAAGCAATACCTGATTCCACGAGTCTTAGGATCCTTTCCTTAGCCTTGACAGAGATGACAGGCCCGACATCAGTCCCAGGAACATGGCCAGCGTTTACTTTAAGTGCCTGCGCTCGCTTCACTAAGTCTGGGATCCATTCGCTCGCTTCGCCTAATAAATAAAACCAGTAGATAATGTTTATACTTATTTTGAGTAAATAAAATGGAAAAGCGCAACGCAAGCGTAGTTCCTATATTAAGATGAAAGGAACATTAGTCCACTGCTCAGATGAAGAACACACAAACTTACCAACAAACACGGCTGTACTAAGAGCCATGCATCTTTGTCCAGCGGCTCCGAATGCGGCCCCGGCGAGCTGATTTAACGTGTGTTCCTTATTGGCGTCTGGCATTATTACTCCGTGGTTCTTGGCGCCCATGTTGCTTTGGACTCGCTTGCCTGTCAAATTATAAATGTAATAAAATGTATTAAATCCTTTAGGTTTTATTTGTATTCATTTCAGATTAACAGTCAAAATTTATAAAGTCGCCGCTTGCTTTCTTTTTTTTAAACCACACAATGGATTTTGATGAAGTTTTTACTGTTATTTAAACAATTTAGTCACGAAGGTTTATACATACGAAACATTCTAAGAAAGTATTTGTATAATAGACAAAAAACTCCATATTTTGTGATGAAGCCGTCGAAAAAACGATTTTCGAGAGCTTACATTACTTGTATGAGATACATCAAAATAATATAGGCCTATAAAAAAGTCCGCGATAGCATACATCTATCTCCTAAGGTTGACTCATAGTAACCATTTTTATCTGAATAATTAATAAAAATACTATTTAATTGCAGAATCTAATTTGTCCTAATCTATTTAATAATTTGTCACAACTGAACTGCTTATTCTGTCCTAAAGTACTATTAGCGCTGCTGTAAAACGGGGTCTAATTCTGATTCCCTTTTGTGATTTATTTTCAGGAATTACTTTTTTCCCTTTTCATACTCATTGAGAGTAGCTTACTTAATATCATGTAAACTACAAAAAGTTTACATAGATAATTGCAGAAAAATACAATGATATGAATACCTGCAGCAGAAGCTCTCGTGTAAATGTGCTTGCCAGCACCGTCACCACCCACAAACGACACCGCTTTGATGTCGGGGTGGTCGCAGAAGAAATTAACCGGATCGTGGGTACCGTGAACCACCTACAAGGGAAACCAGAGGATTTAACACAATTAATAGAATGCATAAAATAAGCAAATAAATCAAATTTACTTCTCAAAGAATTAAGAATCAAATGTTTTTATTCATTATAAGGTATACAAATACACTTAATGAATGTCATATACATTTCAATTAGTCAATGGCCATCTGTAAACACATACAGGATTCAGCGCTATTTAGATAGATTCTTCATCAGTTCTTGCAAATATTATCTGCAGTTAGGGATTAACATACTTTCCTACCACCCTATAAATTTTTCAATAATTTTAGCATATTACCTTAACATGATAATTACATTACAAACTAAAACATGTATCTATTATGTCTATGTAAAACTGATAACAATATATTAATATAAATAATTTAATTTTGGATACTCATCCAGCAACGATTCTATTTATTGCTGCTGGATGAATATTCACTGTCTCGGATATTTAATCAATTTATATATTTTATTATGACAGAAGAAATGTAAGTTTCAAGTTGAAAACTGTCCATGTGGTATGGACAGTTTTCAACTTGAAACTTACATTTAAAAAAGATATTTTGTCCCTATAATTTAACAGCATATTATATCATCTAGGTGTGTTGCAAATATAGTATTGCAAATCCAAATTGCAATACTTTTAGAAAACAAAAGTCTTTATTTTTACTGAGGTATAGTTCCCTAGATCTTTGCACTTACGTTTACAACACCAGGTGGTGCACCAGCTTCTTGCAAGAGTTCCATCATCATGAGCGTCGCTCCAGGGTCCTGTTCCGAGGGCTTGATAAGGCAAGTGTTACCAGTCACGATCGCCGGAGGGAACATCCACAAAGGAATCATCACAGGAAAGTTGAAAGCAGCAACACCTGTATTTCATAAACCATTAAGGAAATCTTAGCTTGGATAAGTAATGTTATTTATAAATAGGATGATTTTTTCCCAGTACTTGCATGTAGATAGCTAAATTTTAAAACATACGGAGGGGTAAAAATAAAGATGTATTTGACTTTATGTAATTATTTAGTCACAAAGGTATATAGTGAATTCATATATCATAAATGTTACTTTTGAGTTTTGTGTCATATTATATATTTAAATGAATGTTTAAATGTTTTTGAATTTATTCATCGAAAAATAAAGGGAAGCATGTTTTCACTAAAAATTTTGTTTACAATTGGGTGGCAATATTTGAATAACAAGCAACCACTTGAGCAAATAAACTGTTAAACTTACCAGAAACAACACCAAGGGGCACTTTATAGCTGTGTGTGTCCATATCTTTAGCGATGTTTTGGATGCAATCGCCCAGCTGTAGAGAGGTGATACTGCAGCAGTGTTCGACCAATTCTGAAAGTAATGATGATAACTATCCATTAATGATTTTATTTCCAAGAATTTACAACAACTAAAAAAATGGAACATATTAATGTCATTATCAAAGGAATCTACATATTCCACAGAATTGTAATTAGCAAAGGAAAAAATCATAATATGCTAAACAAAATGATAAATCTATCATAACAATGCAAAATTGAAAAGATTAAAAGTTCAAACCCAGAAATATGCACACACCCTAAATTTAAAGATTAATTAATGTGCTCATGCACCATTTTATGTACTTTTAGATTTAGCATTTTTATACTTCTGTATATTTTAATTCAATTTATATTGTTATTTCATTCTCAGTACTCGTTACATTATACAACACTCACGAATGCCTCGAAGTACATCGCCTTCAGCGTCCGCGATGGTTTTACCCTGTTCTTCTGTGATTTTTGCCGCCAATTTGCTATGATTTTCTCTCAACAAACGGGCGAATCTGATAACAAAAGTATTTTTATTATTTATTACATTTGCATGAAAAAAATATTATATAAAAATATTCCATAAACAAATTCTTGCCCGTTATTATTATTTTTCCCATTTATTGTAGGTGCCTCATTGTATAATTACATCTTCTTACATAATACATAATATTTGTATTATAACATACTCTATGTATTAGGTTCAATGATATCAATAGATTATTATGTTGTAATGATAAACTACAAAGCTATATGTTTTGATGGATGTCTTGTTATGGCATCAGATAATAAAATACTGCAACATAATGAAGAATGGCATCAACTTGTATAGTTGATAAGAGGACATTTTTTACGTTATATCTACATAATTCTATAACTATATATTACGGATCCACTGAATTATTAATAAATGAGTGTAAAATATGATACAAAAACATCCAAAATAGGTCTATGTATGTCGGCATGTCGATATTCATTGTCTACCTGACAGTAATTGTTTATGATATAACAATAAAAACCGAATACAAAATACTTAAAATATTTTTTTAATAATCCACGCATATTTTAAATCCCGACCTATAGACACATTGCGAAGAAAGAAAGTAATAAAAAATGTATTTATAAATATAATATGGTCCCTATGTATAATATAAGTACCCAACCTACACTTGTAATTCAAATAATATTCATGAGAACATGCGGCGTTAAAGAATTTGTATCAATCTATTCGCTAATAAACATTTGAGCACAGAGCAATCATAACATTGCGCATACTAAGATCATTTACCAATAAATGGTTAACAATAAGCTGTAATGACAGGACGTCGCTGTCTGCACGACTGTTTGACCTCTCCACTCTACAATTAGATGCATTACGGACTATGCGTTGTATGCCAATTAAAATGAAAAAGGTTTATTATATGCAAATAGTGGGCACATACTTGAACATGAGTTGTTGCCTCGTCATTATGGTGCTTTGACTCCATGATTTGTATGCTTTCTTGGCTGCCTCCAATGCTGTATTTAGTTCGTCTTGCGTTGTCTCGGGTACCCTGAAAATATATATATATAATCTTTAAATATTTTCAATGTTTTTTTTGAGTTTCTTCGTATTTTTGTTCCCATCGTCATTTCATTTTTGAACAGCTAGACATGGCTCTCTAAATAAAAAAAAAAATCATTGTCTTTTTTAACGACTATAAATTTGGACCCAAATTTTGAAAAATTTGGAAATTACTTCTTAAGTAATTAATTTTTGTCATAGATGATTTAATACAATCAGATATGTGATTTTTTTATCATAAAGTATTCGAATAAACTTAATTAATGTGTAATATGTAGACTATTAGCTATCAGTCCTCTTTGTTTCCCAGGCTATGGTAGACTAACTAATACCTGATCTTACAGCTAGAAACCCAGAATGGCAAGACCACAATATACTACATAGCACTCTCAAGTCTTAAATTACTAATCAGGATTAAAATATGTTAAATGAGAAGTATGGTGTTATTTTCTAGTAAATGTGATTGTTGCAGAAAAATACAGTGTTTGTAATTAAAGAGGTTCAACTAAAACAGTAGAATCAAATCAAAAACGAAACAGTACAGTACAGCATTATATTCTGTAGATAAAAACATTAAATCTGTAATTTAATAAACAAGATATGTAGTACTAATGATATGATAAAAAGGTCTTATGATAGATAATATGTGCAAACACGTCGCTATCTGCTACGTAATATGATAAGAGTTTAGTTGAAAACAAGCAATGATAACATACATTTTAACCAGGATCACAACTTTCTGTTTTATATGTTAACTAGCAGTTGCATACAGCTTTGCTCTAGTGAAATTAATTGTGCTTTGATAATCACAAATCCATACAAATGTTAATATGTTTTTTCACTCTGAAAATATTCAATCTATAAAAATAACTCAGTCAGTCTGACAAAAATTAAGTACTAGGCAATAGTATGTACACAATAAAATTGTCCCTTTTGTAAAACTAATTGTCGCTTTTACATGAAATAAACTTATTTATAATTTTTTCTTCCCTTCAATAATCAATGTTGTTTCCAAAAAAATAGCAAAGTACAAAGGTATAAAAGTAACAAGATTGTCATTATGCCTAACAGGTCCAATGCCTATCGAAGGCATCCAATATATTTTTATGAAGATAGCAATAATATTGTATTCACTGAATCTGCTTATATCAAAGTGAATCAAATGGTATTATTACAATTTAATCAACTGAAGACATAATTATAATGGATTTAAATCAAACCTCCCAATGACTTCATTGGTTGCAGGGTTGGTCAGTTCAATCCATTTGCTGGTCTTGGACTCAACAAATTGGCCATCAATGTATAACTTGGTACTTGGTGCTGCACTGCTATAGTTCTTGCGTAAAAGTATATGAGACTGAAACATACACAATCATTTTATCAAATTTAACACCACTATAAATAATGGTTAGATTAGGCAAATTTTATTTTAAATTCATTAAATAAATATAAGTCATGATTAACATGTCGATAGATAGTTAAATAGTAGCAGGTCATAGGGTTCTAACCATTAATTCCTGTATATACTTATGCTCTGTGCATATGAATGTGCTGTGAATGTTTTTAATTTATGTACAAGTACAAAAAAATATCTTCGTAATAATTTGTAAAATTAATATAATTTAAAGAATAAAAATCAAGTGGCAAAAGTAATAGTAACTGATACAATTAAAATATTTTACAAGGTAGCCATCAAGTGATTTTCCACCTTCAAATTAAATTTTCAAAATCACATATAGTCAAGTGTAAACTCGTCAACTCATGTGTTCCTTACAATATTAATTGCAACAATGGTTTAATTTTTTTTTTGATAAATTTCTTTCCTTTTTAAGGAACATTCGACGACAAAAATCCATTTTAGATCATCATTTCAAATAATAAATAAATAATCAAGTCACCCTATACTGATAATATTATTTTAAAGATATAATAATAAAGAAATATTCCCTTTAAGCTCAGACAAATTGAGGAAAAGTTGGATATGCTATCCCTTTATTATTCTCATTATTCCTAACGCACAACAGAAAAAATTATACAGATTTTTAGGTTCATAAATCAATATATTTGCAAGTGTTCTCTATTTTAGTCAGATTGTTACGCAAAATGTATCATGTGAATTATGGAACAAACGTGATAAAACTGAGGCACAAAACAACTGCGCAACAGTCCAGCAAACCAGAGGAGAAGAGTATGAATAATGTAGCCAGTTTAAATACCAAATTTTTTTGAATCATGTATCAGGACTTATCTGATAAACAAAGCGGCTGCTGATACATGATTTAAAGATTTTATATAATATAATAGGATTTTTATGGGCTATGGATTTTTATTAAGTAAATAGATTTATATTATAATGGTTAGTTTAAAATGTAAATAAGAAAAATTTGTTTTAAATACAATGATATTACATTATATGTAATTTTTAATTTTGTATATTTTACTTGTATTATAAATGTAGATCATAGCATAAGATTGGAATGTCTTCTGAATACAAGTAATAAGACACCTATCTGTAACTATTCTCTTTAGCCTCCTGCTTTCGTTTAAATTATATTTATTGTCAGTTTTAACAAATTAAAGTTAATATATTAAGAATGTAAAAATGGTTTAACTAACTTACTTCATTTTTCAGTAATTTCAGCATTGCCGAGGCCATGATTTTTATATTATTATTTTGTCTGCACTAGAAGAGCGCCTTATGGTCAGGTTGGGGCCCCAGACGACTGATTAAAATACGAATATACCGAACGATCGCAGTGTTATGACCTTGAATTGATAAAATTATTCTGGTCGTAGTAACCCGCGTCAATTCGCCGGTATTTTGCTTTTGAATATTTATTTTAGTTTTAGTTAAATGGATATGCTGTTACGTTCCATTCATCACATTAATTTATATGTGACAATTATATGAAGAACTTCAACTTTTAGTCAAATATAAACGATTATTATTGTATCTGCTATATTATAATAAAAATGGTTACACTTTTTTTTTTCCTTATAGATTTTCAGTAAATATAGACTAATTTATTACACCACATATACAATAATATACGTAGTATCTCTACTTGTCTCTGGTATAACATATTCTGTTCTGAATTGTAACGATAAAATGTGCGTCTTAAAAAATTAAAATTATTAAAAAATGTGCATTGATGAACTATTACTACTAAACTACGCCATTGCCTCAATTCCGTGATAATAAAAAATGACCAAAGAGCATAAATATAACATAAAAATGGGCCATATTTTATCATTGGCTATGCTCAAAATGCGCGGTGTCAAATAAAAGTAAAAAATAAATTTAAAAAAGTGGGCCATGACACTGACAAGTCACGAAACATCATGTGTCAAAGCTCAAATCTCAGTGTCATTATCATTAATAATTACTGAAATGAAATAAATAACTTTCATAAGTAAATAAAATATATAAATAAAACAAAAAAGAATATATTTTTTAAAAATATCCTATATATGATATTTGTTTATCATCAGTTCAGTATTAAAGTATAACATGTTTTTTTTTTATCGTTGTTTTGTGCTATTACAGTTCATGCACAAGACTGCCCTATGATACCAGATCATATATTTGTAAGGATATTGTTGGCTACAGTTCTGAAATAATTTTATCGCTTTATGTTTCTTGTTCCCTTACTTGACATCCGTATAATTATTATACAAAATTATTTTGTCAAATCGGGACTTAGTGTAAAGATAAATTTATCTGAGTGTTATTGTTATATTCTACTTATC
>DWNJ01002186.1:0-10844 GCA_018250275.1 Udranomia eurus
GAGCTAGTCTGAAACCAAATGTTATATATGTAGCTTATAATTTTATAGTTTTTGCAATCGCCATTAAAACCTACATTGGAAAATATAAGTTGATTTAGTATACTTATACTTAATTTAGTTTAGGAATTTATAAAAAATAGTCCGATAGTTCTTTATTTATTGAAGTTAAATACAAATTTAATAACCTTATATTATTATTCATTATATTATAATATATGATCATACTAACTCTGTTCTTCAGATAGTTATCAAACATTGAATAGAAACGTGCACCTTTAAATTCGATACAATTAACACCAATACTCGTAATCCCCCGTCATGCGAGCATTTAAGCACAGTACTTATACGAGAATAATGAACCGTTTGATCACAAAGAACTTCAACAATAACGCATTGCGATTCTATGAGTATTCGATGTTATCGTTCTCAAATGGGTTTTTTCAACCCTCGCCTGCAGATCGCAGCATCCGTCGTCATTGTACTTAAACACCTTTCCTTTATGATGCTTTTGAATGCTTTCAAAGCGTGGCTTTATTAGCACTACGATAGTATCTCCCCCGGCTTTGACAGAGCTGCCCAAACATTAAAAACTTTCGAGTATAATATATCCGGCTTGCGACAATAGTTTCGCGTGAATGCTATCGAATTACTTTGGGGGATGAGTTTGGGTGTGAACTTTTTGAAATGTGATGTGTTTTCAAACATGACAATGTTTGAGTAATGTGGTCACAAAAAACCGTTTAAAAAATCTTTATATATTCATTGACGAAGTTGAAAGTTATGCGTCTGGTGTTTGATACTCGAATCATGACATCATGATGCCTGGCCATACGGTTAAGTAAGTTGTTTTTCATTGCAAATACATTGTACTTGACAGTTAAGTTGCCACTACATCTTCACTTTCATTCATTATAGAAAAACAAGCAAAATGCATGAACCCAAATATTACGGGGAAACTAGTTTAAGTTTGTTATTCTAATTTTTGCGGTGAGAAAAAAATGTCTCAATAAGCAAAACGCCCATTTCAAAAAAATTATACAAAAAATAATCGAAGAAGCGTTTCTCTTCTAAGCCTTAATTTGTTGAAGATCCCTTCAGCTAATTAATTCCGAGAAAACAATTTCCCTTCACCAGGGACGAGTATCTCGAAGTCTTGCTTAAATTTATTCCTTTTCAATTACCTGAAAATAAAATGTGTACTTAATAAAAATAGAATAGGTACTTGAAGTTTATTTTGTCGGAGGATCTATATTTTGAAATGAAAGTAAATAAAAATGTGGAAGTCGGAATAAGCTGCAGTGGTAATTTTAAATCGTTGTCGTTAACCACCCTGCCCACCGCCTACTGGTAACGATTTTAAGAATCGCTACTTGTCTGTCTAAGAAAAACAGGCACAACTTTGGAAGTGTCGTAGATACATAACGAAATAAACGTAGAATGTTGCTAAAAAGTTATCGTGAGGTTCTTATATGACACTTCACACAAGGCTATCTTAGGCCTCTATAGTCAGAAGCAACGTATAATGTATGTACAACATCTATAAAAACTAAGGATTTCAATTCGAGTTTCATGTTTATCTTAAAACGTTCGTGGGACGCAGTACCCACTGAACACAATTTTCAAATTGCGTTCTGCACACTTTTGTCAAGTCCAATGTTGCAAAAATATTTAAAATAATATTTTACTATTTAACATACTCGTAGTAAAACGAACACCTTACATTGGCTGCGAACAAACCGTACGTAAAACGAAATCCATCAACGGCTCCCCACACCAACTTTTTGTGAAGAATCTGAAATTACATACGTCAACGCGTTCAATGGGCCGTTTGAAAGCATTCCGCCCCACGCGTTAGACCACTTTTCTATTTTTAGCAACACCTTGACAAATGCAACGATAGCGAGGACGGTAGGTGCAAAAAATATTAATCTCTCGCGAACTCATTAGCCAGTTGTCGGATTTCTCGCCTGTAGGTAGCTCGCCGCAAAAACATTTAATGTTCTTATGTTACAACCAGTCCAATAGTCGATCGATAAGTATTATTAAATGCATGTATGTTGGTTCGTTGATTCGTTTGTTATGTGGCGTGTTCGGGGATAGTTTTGAGTCGTCTCCGTCTTTAGAAGTATTATTAATATTTTTTCCACGGCGGTGAAAATCTTTTTTTGTGATGCCAAAGATAATAACAGATCGAAATACAAATTTTGTTTGGTCGCAAACCGGTTCTCTAACTGCTATTTAGTGCTTCACCCATCCTTGGTAGTGAATTCTCAATTTTATCATATTTTTTCTGTATGAGGCCTATTTATGTTCATAATTATAATATTGTCAGTTCTATTTATGACTGTCCAAAATATACAACATTTCAAAGGGTTGTTAGATACATAATAAACTAGTATTTTAATATGTATAAGTTAAATGAGAAATACTGGTCGCAAAGCTATGTATGGCAATAAATGTTTTTACAACTTAACGAGCTACAAATAAGGTGACGTTAGCGTCCATACAGGTTGTTGTATTATTATGTGAGCTGTGTTATTAGTTTTTCTCTAGAATTTGATTTGGTGTTACGCTTTTATTAGTTAACTGTTAGGATTCAAACCTTTGGTATATCAATGGCGAAGTATCTACATTGTTCTCTATTTAGACCTTGGGATTTAATCCAACAGTTTCTTAAAAATTAAGAACTTGAAGAGCTATAGCATCTCGTAGTCATTATAACACCTTTTATTACATTGAATCACTTGTATGCTTTAGATTCAAAGTACAATTGTGTAAATAATATATTGTATTTCGATACAATATGCGAAAATGTCATAAATTCATATTATTATTTAATCTCTTTATAGGGATAATAAGTGAAAAGTTAACACACATACAAGCCTTTTTACCATATAGGCGACATAATGATAATAATGTCATGAAATTTTTGGCTCTCGAAATTTGGTTTCCAATTTATTTCAATTAAGCGTATTTCAATTAAGTTTCATAGCTGTGGTTCGAGGTGCGAGATAATAATTAAAATAGTGTCAATTATAGACTCCCGACACCATTCACAGGTTATTTCTAGAGCAAAGTGTCACGTAAATGATGTCACAGCTTCTTGACACCAGCCCAATGCGGCGACAGATGAGTGTTGGTGTCGTGTCGTCGTGTCTATCTATCCAACTAATTTAAAACTGCGACTGACACTGACGATACATTTTATACATATTTAACTTTATTTCCTGCTCTACATCCTTGTGTGTGTCAGGGTCGTTGTTCAAATTGGTCCAACGGGTATGTTATTGTTAAGAAACGGCAAAACTTTTATTAACACAATCAATCAACGTAATTAATCATGGATATGCTTATATAATCCGTCGTTACCCATGTTTGTTCTCGTCTTTTCGAATCGGGACATTCGTCAATTAAGCGTCATTTAAAGTGGTTAAATTCACAGATTTCAAAGTATGTTGCCAAGTAATAAACAATAACTAAACTACCCGCTGCACTAGACGCAGTAGAATAATCGTTCACACGTTTGTATAAACGCGAAAGTTTCTCTTGTTAACTGACGTCACGGCTCCCCGACATCACCAGAGACGGGTGTCGGTGTCGTGTCGTCGTGTCAATCCATCCAACTAATTTACGAGAGTGCGGTCGACACCAGTTACTTTTACCGAAGGAATTTCACAGGGATCGTCGGAACGGATTCTCGAAACGGTATAACTACCCATTTGAATTGCTTTTGGTTTTGTTGAGGAACAAATTCGTGCGGTTTTCCCTACTTATTTAAGAATGTCATCGTTGTTGCTCTACGTGAATGCGAATGTGAATTTTGAATTTGTTACGTAAAGGAAGTGTGTGCGGGCGTTGCGTTTTAGCGTGACACATCTGCTTTTGAAAGCTTAAGTAACAAGTCGGTTCCGAAAATAGACAGTATGCAAGGGTGGTAAGTGTATTGAGTGTTATAAACCGACTTGTGTTGAAAGTTTTGTGTTGCGACATCTTCTACTGTTATCATAAATGTGAAAGTTTATGCGTAGACAGCATCCTGTAGATAATAATAATGCTTAATAATAATTGTATTAATAATATTTGAGTAGAAGTTGTGTCGACGTTGGATGCCTGTGATGAAGTAGTAATTATTTTCTAATAAATCAGAACTCGGCAAAGGATTTGAACTCACATCCTAATCGGAAGAAACAACAATTTAAAAATATTCAAATCCTGACAAACTGCGCAAGGAAGCATTTCTGGTAAATCTGATTTCTTTAAAGTCAGCGAGTGAATCTGGGAACGGACGGTTGTTGTAAATAAATTTGCAGCTCCCCTCGATCCAAGCGGATATTATATAGCTTTTGATCAGATTTGAGAATACACACCTGCTCCTCGCTCGCAGTTTATAAAGCGTGTGCATTCTTAAAATACATCGTCCGTCGCGTTGCAAGCGCAGTTTTCGCACACGCCATTCGTAAACGGAATAAAATAAAGTGTTATTTCTATTTTGACGTCGGTACTTGTTCCGAAGTTCATGATATATCGAGATTTATAATACATGTACGTTCTGTTTGAGATTATTCAGCACGGAAACAAGTGTTGCAAGCTGTTATCGAACAATAAATAAATGTGTAGTTAACCACTGGATGTTAGATTAGGTTAGCTAGTTGCCATCCATCGAATTGTTTAAACGATGTAAAAATCAAATGTTGTGATCGGTACGAAATACATTATTGTTCATAAAGAAAAATGAGAATTTAAAATGTCTAGTCGCATACGATGTACATAGACAAAGTTACACAAATTCAAAAGGAATATACATATTACATATTATTACAGAGTCTAAAATAATATACAAAAATACCGGTCTCAAATTCCAAGTACCTACAGGTAAAGGATAAATCGATCGGACCAAAGTAAGCCAACAATAAAAACCCACCTTTCCTGAACCAATAAACCCCATTAGCTCCTAATGGCTTTTTCTTTTACGTCACTAACCGATATAAACTCCGCTACCACTTACCCATCTCCTATTTAAATTTCCACGTGATTTGAAACAGTATCTCCGGCGCGGAGCCGTATCCGCCCAGTGAGGCGCGGTGGCGTTGAAGCTCGTAAAATTTTATCAGCTCCACTGTCCTACGCAACACAACTTCGGTCTGTTATCTTTGTATCTATCAGATCGGGCCAGCTTTATTTTTGACTGTATCTATCCTGATGCCCTTATTAGCCGTGATCTTGTTTGACTAGTGATAATTGGTACTATATGTAGTAGAAGTCAATTTTGGTCTTCAGGGGATAGTTGATAGGATTTCAGATTTCATTGATGATTGATGTTCTCTTTTCTTTATTATGATAATAGATTTAAATATTTGAAGGTCGTAAAATTGTATATAAAGGTCTTTCAGAGTTATTTCACTGTAACATCTGGGTGGGCAGATTGACAGATCGCGATACGTAACAGTGTTAATAGATTAGTAAGTCATGCCAGTACAACGGCGAAGGGTGCAATAGTAGTGAATAATGAACTTTTTTATTGGCGCTACCATTCGAAGTAAAGTCTGTAAAATTTTATCTGACGACGTCTCTGCAGCTATATTGAAAGCCGTCGATCTATTGGAGCTACAATGGCTTTTGCAAACTTATTCACTCACATTAAGCTGGTTTCGTTTTAATCTGATATTGGTACCATAAAAGTAAGTTATAATATATGTAGCCCAAGAATATTCTGATACATTAAATTATCTATGCCCAAGATGGATAATCAATTTTTGTATTTTATTCATAATGTTTGGATTTGATTAAAAGTTACCCACTTATTCGTTTTATCTATATCTTAAAAAGAAACTTAATACAAATACATAAAACATTTTTGCAGTCACTACTCGGAACATCTCCCAAATATTTGAGTCTTGAGTGTCATAAATATAATCTCCATCGTTCAAAGATTCCCAAATATTTGATGAGCAAATACGAGTTCAGAACAACAGGTACTGTCGCAATCATCAGCGAGACGAGACAGCTCTCTGTCAATACTGTTACAATGCGACCTACACGTTCAACTGACAGGAATGCCGGCACTTGACACCTGTGTATCTCGTATTATCTCAACTGCTTCGGCATTCTCAACCCTTTCATCAATAACATACGATCCACTCTCTTTTTTGTCACGGTTACAAAAACTCAGTGTCAATGCTAGAATAACAATAAAGGTTTAGTGAATAAACGGTTTTCGTATATTTGTCGACACGCTCGGTATTAGCTACGATCACTTTGTATGTACATATATGCGTCGTGTTATGACATTTTGACATGCCGGGTGGCATTGTTACGTTCCAAAGGATTGGAAATGGCCTCCATTGTGACACGGAATGAGGAATTTATGTTAATAATGTCATTCAAAAACATTTGTAGTTAAACATTTTAAGAATGTCAAACGTGAATCTGTTAGTGAGCATGATATTAAAAATAAAACAATATTGGTATAGAAGAGACAAGTTGCGAAATGATATAGACGATAACTTAATACTTCCGATACCGAGTAATACAAATATTTCGTCAGTAAAATATCTGAGAATTTTCGCTATTTCCTTCGCGACGGTTGTTACCGGAAGGGCGATAACAGTGAAGCCTCGTCGACATCGGAATCCGTCGATGACAGATTTCACGGTCGAGCTCTCCCACTCGAGAACCAGTTTAAAATGCGGAGAGATTACTTTTCGTTAAATCAATATAAAGTTCTGAGCTGCTCACCCGGTTGATTCGGTTACGAAATTGTTGGGCGTACTGATTAACATATCTTATTTAAACAAACTTTCTTGTTGAACGATATCGAACGCTTCATCAACTCCATCTGTTGTATTACCTTAAGAAAAATATTGTGCTTCACATATTTTAAGATTTATCTTGTAATTATGACAATGATGTTAAAATGCTAGCTGACCTGCTGGTAGGATTGTGTTTTTTATACCTACAATGGTTGACGGACATTACATTTCTTGTACAAATATGCTTGCCCGAACACTTACTTTTTTTGCTATTATTTGACACATGATGCTCCAAATAACTGAATACATATGAGTAACAAAATAAATATATACTAAAACATGTACATATAACATTAGCTAACGCCAGTGTAACAACTGTACAAGGCGTAAAATACTATGAGATTCTTACGATATTTTTAAGTCCCACTTAAAAGCTCCGATTTAACCTCTTCTTTAACCCTTCTTGGCCTCAAAGTTTCCATTTTCATTAATAATTCAATTTGATAACCATTACTTTGTTCGAAAATTTCGCCAGCTAAGTGCCAACCCTTCGCGATCCCGCATCATAAGTCAAATTCAACATTAATTCCATCACGCACTTTGATCTAGTCGAAAATCTGTTTAGCTCCAAACAACGATTCATTTACGAAGTGCCAGGGGATGATATTTTAATAGTCCCAAGGCATAATATTCCTCATTAATTCCTATAAATTATTCAGGTTACTTTTGAGATATTTTAGGTTAAGCTCTCCTGGGATTGACTTAGGCTATGTTACCTTTTTAAAATATTCATCTTTTACAATCCTGAACTAACATCTTATCAATTTTATCTTATTGTACAAGTTGAGTTAGGCGATAGTGACGAATACCAGATACGAGGCTTCAGATTTGTCAGTTAGTTATTTATTATTATTACATAAACAATTGTCACAAACTAAAAAAATATATCCATGTATATCTTAGAGTTTAAAATACTCTAAGATATACATGAACAAGTGAACAAAAAAATAATGTAGGTAATATATGTATGATGTATTCAATGGTCATTATTATAAGATTTTATTGTTATCAAGCTGATTACGATAAATGTCGAGAAAATTGTTAGAGCCTTTTAAAAGCAAATAACAGTAGCTATGAGCCAAGGATTTGAAAAGTAAACGTCGTTATCCTTACAAATTAGTTTTTTTCAGTCCAGGCTTAACTAAATCGGTAATTTGCTCCATAAGAGCCTAGGTTTCTCCAATGTCAGCATAATCTTTGGGTCGTTTTTGGGGAGCAATTTACATATAAAAAGCCTGAGAAATTCTTGTTAAAGCCGTTATCCCGTGTTTAGTTTATTCTGAGACATTTTCATAGCACGATGTGTACTTTGGACTCCTATTATTTTTAAGGAAAGTTAAAGTACACTCTGGTGTAGTTTACCTAACTTTTAATAATCTGCCTATTTTATGAAATTTAACTTTCACTAAGTTTATCGTTGATGATTTCCAGGAGCAAACAAACCAATAAAAAGCTTTTAATGTTTTGCTTTAAAAACATACTACTATCATTCGAGCAACAAGCACGATAGTGAAAGTAAGTGTGGTGGTTTCACGGGGGCCGCGGTTTCGGGTTACATCGACTGAATGATTTTATTGTCCGGCCCGTTCCATTAGCGTGATTGGACCGTTCCACTGATGCCTCATTTCATTTTCATTTTCCACTCTATCGGTTAGCCGAATTTTATATCTTCTTTAATCGTGTCGGGTCTAATTGGAAGGTCTTTAATTAATGGAAGAATTTAAAACTGTAAGCGTTTGTTCCTTCTTGGTTCAGTTAGCAATAGTGGCGAAGGGTGGAAACGGATTTACCCAACGGACACTGGCAGTCGTTATGTTCCATCGAAATATTTATACTTTTCATTTTTACTTCTATTGACATTAACATGACCAAGTACTTGTACGAAAATAAAGTTTACTTTTTAAATTAGAATAATCATTTGTAACAGTTAGTTATCTACAAGTTACAAATATGATTCTGCCTCTTATGTAGTATTTCTGTATCACAATAACTCGAATACAGTGAACAATTACTCACCGTAAGCTAGCCGTGGTTGTAATATTAATACTTATCGTTCGGTTTATTATCTGTAGCAGCAAGTTTCTGGAACTTGGACCTAGAACTGGTATCAGCAATAATGCTAATGGTGGCTCCGTTGGCCACAACGCCTCTAACGTCCCGCTTGTGATGAATATCTTCATTCAGTTATCCAGTTAGTGTTTCAGACGGACGAAGTTCATTTATAGAGTTAATATTTGTACAGAGTTCAAATAAATTTGGTTGCGGTCTTTCAAAATGTTTATGCGCTGTTTAATTTCACTAACAATATGACTGCCTGTTACTTTAGCTATCAAAGTAAATATTGAGTTCATATTGAATATTAGTTTTTTGCTTTGTTTGAATTTAAATGTGACTCTTTGTCTGGGAATGCAATAGCTTAATAATAATTAACAATGACTTGTTTGATCTAATATTATTATCATTGTTATCTTTAGCGAACTATTTTGTAACGGGTTTTCGGCTAAGTGCGTTTGTAATTCCATTTTCTTTAGGCAATCAGTTTAGTATAGAACTGTTATGACAGTATTGAAAATCTCGATTCTGTGCCCAGTAACATATTCTAAGAAACACTATCTTGTTTAATCAAAGGCCCAGCTGCGTCTCCACTCTTGCTAAATAAACAATCTTATTATAGTTTGCTGGTGAAACTTAGACTATGAGCAATAATGCTAATGGTTGCACCGCAGTTAGTATCTGTATTATTGTGTTAATCAGCTAATTCGATTAATGTTTCAGCATCAGCATCTCTTTGATTTATTATGTCTAGGAAACCAAGATATATTTTCATATTTGCCGTTAAAGCTTTGATTAGATTCTTGCGATAAATATTACTTATGCTGCATTTTTTACATATTTGCATTACGTATTGTGTTATTACTTTTCACATTATAATAAAGAATTGCCATATAGACTTAAAAAATTAAGTGTACCTGTCAAGTACTATATCACCAACAATACAAATATTTTTTTCTTGGTTGGATTCCAAACATTTAGTTAAATTCCATTAGCTTTACCAAACGAGGTTTTGAATTTTCCGGTCCAATAACCATGATAATTTCGTTCCTGCTCGAATTAATCTCACCAAGCCTTCATAAGTCGGTGACTGCTGCCGCCATATTTCAAGGGCTCGTATTAATCCCCAGATCCCCCTGGTAAGGACACGGCATAATTGCACTATAAAACATGGTATATAGTGCTGATGGAAGCAATTTGTCTTATATTGAGGGCAATTATTTCTGAGCGTTGAAAGTTATATCGTGTGGAAAAGATTAACTTAGAATAATTATTAAGTTATTTAGTTTTATAGTCATATTATAGTTAATTAAAATTCAATTTGATTAACCGACGAAGAATGCGGAGGAGGTTCATAATTCGAGTAAACCCTAAAGTTAAACAAAAATAGAGAATAATTGATTGTCCATTCACTGATTTTAATACTCGAGCTGTATGTAGTCCTGTCGTCGGTTTAATTTTTTTGTTCCAAAGTACTTGTTTATAAATTAATGGTGAAGAATTTTGACACTAATGTAGATTTATAAAACTAATAATGTGTCTCTATGTATTAGGTGTTTACTTATATAATTAATAGGATCATTATTTAGTATTTTCATTAACATAGCATTACTTCGCGGAAATCCATTCAACGGTTTATTTTTTATAACATTATATAATATATACCCCACCTATTGTGTTTGGAGTAATTTCAGATACAAGCTCTATTAAATAACTTAAAATTGCGCCGAAAATCTGCCCGTCAAGACGGTGGCGTAAAATCAAACTTCATGAAGCTCTAAAGTAACAGATTCCTTGTAAACGTATCTGAAACTTACTCGCGAATTGACGTTATTTCACAAGCATCAAGTTAACTATTTTATTTCACCGGGTAATATTATATATATATTTTTTTTTTTATGCCTGGGATGTAGCAAACGAGCACGCAGTCCACCTGATGGTAAGTGGTCACTGCCGCCCATGGACATCTGTAATCAACCCAAG
>DWNJ01002187.1:0-10844 GCA_018250275.1 Udranomia eurus
AAATAAATAAATATTTTGCATCGCCACACCTGTTTATACACGCCTTATAACAGCAGTGTGCTTGCTACTGTGTTCTGGTTTGAAGGGTGTGGTTAGGGAGACATACTTAACCGAGGCGTTCCAACTTAATCCCCAGGGGTAGCAACGCATTTGTGGTCGACCTAAGAAAGAATTTCGATCCTATCTTGCGTTGATTACATATGTCCATGGGCAGTGATCACTTACCACCAGGTCGACTGCATGCTCGTTTGCCACCTTCCAGTTATAATAATAATAACAATATAAAAGGGATCTGTATTGTTACATTAACATTGGTAAAATGAGAAAATTCAACTCAAATAGTAATAATTTTCGATAAAAACTACTCTATGTCGACCACTGGATAGCAAACTATCTCAATATCAAATTTCATCTAATTTGGTTCAGCGGTTTAAGCGTGACAAGGTAACAGACAGAATTACTTTTGCGTTTATAATATTACTATGGATTCGGTTTCCGAATTTGAGACATTCCCGCTCCGTATTTACCTATTCCCAGCGGTCCAATTTACGCGATGACTGCAAATTAGAGAAGTTTTTGAGCAAGATTAGATTACTCTCGTCCGAATAGATTACGGTTAACATTTCCATGAATTGGTAATTTGAATCTGCTAACCAGTTGTAGATTTATCTTAATGGACGAATTGTTTTCTCCGAATGTCTGGCTTGTTCACAGTTGCGGGGCACCTCTCACGATTATTCTCATCATACTACTTAGTTTTAATACTTTTTATGTCTCACCGATGTGCTCGTGGTCAAAGCTCAGATTGAAAACGGATTTCGTATATCGACGATGAAGTACCAATTTCTCCTATCTTTAAAATCGTAACTTTACAGGAAACGAAACATTATAAACAAAACATTTGATTCTTGATTCTATGAAGTTAGTATGTATTTGCAGCAATATTAGAGTTGTACCTAAAGTAGATACTTTAGCAGTTATTTCTATTAGTGTGTTAAGGCACAAATAGTCAAAATTGTGATTTAACGAGTACTTAAACGTTTAACGTACTTAGGTACGTGCGAGTGAGCCTATTGGTATTAAAAATAAAAAAAACAGTAAAGACGAAATTAGGAGGTATTGGTACTTTATCGTCGACATACATATGTTTCTCGCGGCTTTGCCCGCATTATATGTACCTATATTATCGAGACGGGTATATTTTTTTCCTACACACTTATCGTTATATTTTGGCCAATTTACTCAATATCGTTTTAAATTATAACCTATGTGCTATTTTGATGTACAAACTATATAACTGTAAAGTTTCATATAAATCCGTGCAATTAGGTTTTAGCTTGAATCCTCAAAAACTTTCTCATATATAATATTAATAGAAATAATAGTAGGTTATACATTAATGTACTTCGTAACCACACATTTTTCTAAAATTCATTGATACACCTTTGGGATTCAAAGCTTCACCCCTTGAATGAGACCCACCACTTAACTTTCTTCTATGTATTACTTGTTCCCTCTCAAAAACTCCGAAAAACTCACATGCTTGCAACTGGTAGAGAACAGACGGATGTATATTTGTAACTAAAATAGGTAACAAAACTTTTAACATTATTTCATACTTCGGAAGCCGTCGGATCCAGTCCAAAATATTCATTACAGCGAATAGGTGGACCTATTATATAGAACCTTGTCTGATAGGTTATACATGACAGACTAGTACACCACTAATCCATTACTTAATATAAATTGGATAAGGAGGACTTAATTCTAGAACTTCGAAATGACAGGACAAGTCTAGAACTTAATAAAGATAGCCAATTAATTAAAATTTTCAACTATTGTAATCTACATTAACCAGCACAGTAAATAGTTCCAAAACAAATTTGCAAAAGGTTATTATGTTATTAAAGAGAATTTAAATCCGATTATCTATCCCGGAGACACTAAAAACAATCTATATATTTGCCTTGAAGTTATTCTATTAATCGTCGTACAATTCTCATTTAATTAATAGTTGAATACATGCCTTTCGATAAATAGAGTGTTCAATCACCGAGACCGATTTCAATTCGTACTGTTTGTTATCGAATCAATGTTTGTATCGGCTTGTGTTCTAAATTATGTTTATATCAATCTGGCTTTCGATTAATAGGTTTTATGTTTATGTAGCAGAGATGAATGAATACAGGCACTTATTGACTGTATTCATCTCTGCTACGCTGGTATTTTCAGACGCTTCATTCATTCGACGTTTTCAGAATGTACTGGTTTGCCAATATCTTTACGATTCCACCTAGCTCACAGCTTGTGGTCAGGGAGACATACTCTAGCAAGGCGATCCAACTTAGTCTTCAGGCATAACAAAGCATTTGTGGTCGAACTAGGAAAGAACTTCGATGCTGTCTCGGGTTGATTACAGATTCCCATGGGCCGCAGTGACCACTTCATACTACTGTTTTCTGTTTTGTATCATTAACTAACTTTTTCTTTATATTTTCTTTGACCTCATCGTCGACCTGAACGTTTAACCTTAAGGTATATAGGATTGCCATTCCATTTGAAGTTAGTCTGATTGGACACTTAAACCTGACCAAAGAGGTCATTCCCATGTGCAGTTTAAACACCTGATACCATTACCACTTCTAATGTGAGAAGAAGGACGATTTTAGACCTTAAAGTTATTGTTATAGGTATCGCTATCCTATAAATCGGGTACATGTATATGTCACATCGAGAATTGAAGTCAATTAGAGCGATGATATCACTTGTTTTCGAGTCTTAGACGTTCGAAATACCCATATAGTAGATACACGTTATTTAAGTACGGCTTATAAAAAACCTATTTGTCCCATATTGGGAACAAACTCGAAGAGCGAAGATGGAGGATACTCCACTGAGCTATACCAAAATGTAATAATAAAGATATTTGATAGTCAACTCAAATCTAAAATTAAGTCAACTTTTTATATCAGACCAAGAGCAACTTCTAAGCAATTATGTCAGTAACCCATCAACCTACAAGATCGACATTGACCTACTACATATCACAGATTTACTCGTATTCATAGGAAACATCCATAAAGGCAATAATACAACAGTGTTATCAAAATTCGTTTAATCTCAACCAAAACCGTGTTTTCTGCTCCCCGGTATTGAATTCTACACAAACAAAGGGAGCCATATCTATAGTCACATACTTATCGACATTGATAACGCGTGATAAGGGAATTTCTCTCGAAAATCGTGTAAATTCAACAGAACTGCAACATATTTTGTCTAAATATTTTAAACACTGGTTGAATTTATCGACACTAGAATTCGTTCTCTTCATTTTTAATTCTTTATTTCTATTTTTTTGGTCTACGCTTTAGTATCCGTCAAATCTACTCGTACATCTTGGATCGCGTATACTTTCATTAGAGTTTGATATTTTTGAAGCTAACTAATCCTGCACAAAACATCGTAAGTCCTATGTGCAACTTCAGCGCCACCAAATCCAATGTAACAGGTATTATGGCTCGGATGGACTTTGCCCGGCGTTATTGATAGCTGATGCCTCGCTCTTCCGACATACAGGACCTCTCCTGAAGAAGTTCTGCCACCAGGAATGGCTCCTGGGGGAACGTTGCCGTTCGACCCGGGCACCCACCTTAGGCTCTCTGGTTGTGCACACAACACCTCTATATTCTGGATAGGAACTTCCTTCCCATTGTACATTATAGACGCTGCGTTGTGTCTCACAGACAGCTTCCCAGGAATCAAGTCTCCATTATGCCAAGCTCTTATTACCCACAGAGGACTACCGTCCCAGCCTTCATGGCCTCCTAGAACCGCTTTGCCAGAAAGATGTCCCGCTGTGGTAGCAGTTGTGGGCGTCCAGTTGAAATCGCCAGCAGTTTCCGCAATTTGCACCAGATCAGTCGTTTGCGTGTTGTTGGAACTTTCTCCATGATAGATGTAGTTGGTGATGTAAGTTGGATTTTGCTGATCCGGGGGCGGTGGACCCATGGGGACGGGCATCATCACTCCGGGCACGAAGTAAGGGTACGGCATCGGGGGTGGGGGATGGTGGGGGTAAGTGTGTGGAGGTGGTGGGGGCCATGGTGGTGGAGGACCGTAGTAGGGCGGCGGCGGCGGACCGGGGGGAGGGAAACTCATTATTATGTAACTTCTGTTTTTCTTTCTGAAGCACAAACGTCTGAACACAGGTCACTCAATGTTCAAACAAAAAACAAAGATAATAGAACTATTGTTAGATATGATATAAAACAAACGCTAGAAGTACAACACTAAAAGCAAGTCGCAATGGTACTATCGGCGTGGTATCACTCCTCTGCTTATATTGGTCGCATATTTGTATCCTGTAATCTTATCTTTGTTCGATAAAGATAGCCATAATCCAATGTTTCGGACTGAATCATTGATTGATCTCATTACTCATAATGACGAGGAACATAACAATTTATTTTTAATAATAGAATAGAAAGGAAAAATGTAGAATGTTTGATATCAATAACGGATGTGCATTAAATATATAAAGCGTGCGTTAAAGGCGAGTTTATAACGAATATCCAAAATTTACCACGACTCATATCATTCGATTCTGTTTTGTATAAATGAAATGCTTTCAGCTATAGTAAAGAGAGTAAATTTATTTTTTCATGAATCGAAATAAGGACATCAATTACGTTAATTTGTTTCCACGATTTACTACCTAGTAACCGTTGAATAAAACTAACTAAGCAAAAGGAAAGAAAAATAAAACATCACACTTATTTACTTAAGAATATTTTATTTCAAAGTATACCTTTCACGAATAACGTATAAATAATGTAAAAATAAATTATGAACTTACAATTAAACTTATAAGTCTGGAATGTTAAATTACATATTATAATATTATGTTCTTTTTATGGGTAAAATTCAAAAGCCCCAATATTTTACAGAGCGTTTTATCATAAAGTCAATAATATCATGTTTGTATGTTACTTTCGTAATTGAAACAATGTATTAATTTGTTAAAATTCTAATTACAAATAATTTGATTATAAAATCCACGCTATCAGGTATGCTACAACGCATGTTTAGATAATCAACTTTTATTTTTTTATGAATCATCTTCGAGTTTCCTTTTAGAATGATTTATGTAGCAAAGTTGAAGTGACTCAGACAAACATAAGATCTTGATGAAACTCGTAGGTGTAGGGATTTACGATCATTCACATATAAATAAAGTGTTCCAATTTGTGGAAAGATGTCTACTCGTCGAGTTAACTCGTCTGTATTTAAAAATGTTACTATGTACATATTCAGCCCAAACACTGGTGAGTTCTAATATTCTACTGAAACTTCTTGTAAGTAAAGATCACGGAATGTATTAATGAGTAGATTTATGGTTATTTTACCGAACACTGAGCTCAAAGCCAACATATTATGAAGCTCGTAACGAGAGTATAAAATTAAAAAGTGTTTAAATTTAGTCTTGTGGTTGATTTAAAAAAAAAATCTTGACATACCCAGTGAGCCATGGTCTTTAACCAGTATTGCATGGCCATTTTAAATTTTATTTTAGTTCAACACAACAAATGCGTTCCTACTCAAAAGTTAGAACTTACGGTGATGCGTCTCTTCCGCATCACACCCTTGAAACGAGAATACAGTAACAACACTGATGTGAGGCAGAAAATCTGAAGGATCACCTTCCTTCCCCAGTCGAACACTGAATATTCTACAACCTTCTTAGCTTCACGAAAACCTTTCAAATTACCTAGTTTTTTCCGCCGGCTTATTTCTTCCGGTCTTCAGTTCCCCAGGGAGACCGCTGCCTGAGGAACTGAAGGCGTTGAAAGCCGATGACCACTGACTAATGGAAATGTATATGACGTTCATTGAGTGTTCACGTTCACCTTACAATTACAATTTACAATGAAAAAACATTTGATTCTTGATGCTATGTGAGGACTATGGCCCTGAAGACACAGCGGTTGCCGTCGAGGAGGGCAGGCCACACGAACGACTTGATGAGGTCGGAGCGCCGCTCGCGCGAGTCGCTCAGCGAGTAGCGGACGTGTTTGTCTGGGTTCATTACCACTGGAAACGTACAAAATATATTAGTGTACATTACTTTAGTTTTCATTGTATTCACTCTTATTTTCGAACACGAGGATCAAAAGCTTTATATAAGTCTGTACGACTGTTATTTTATGTACCCAGTGTTATAGTAACACTTAAAGCGTTTATTCCGGCATTAATTAAATGGTTAAAAATGTTTAAACATTACAACGAGGAATACCACAATTATATATCAACTTGCTTAACCACAAAGGGATTTAGATTGTTTATGTTTTCTTATATAGTGTTGTTAATATTGCTTTTAATATGCTGTGCGAACAGATGGGGTCCAGTCTCAGGAGTTTCAAACTCAGGCAGGAGTATACGACAGGGGTGCATACTATCTCCGCTCCTCTTTAACATTTACACAGAGTGCATCATGCGTATAGTTTTAGATAACTGGGATAGGGGTGTTACTGTAGGAGACCGGAAAATAAGCAATTTAGGATATGCTAATGATACAACTCTCTTCTATAATCAAGCAAGCAGTCAACCAAAGCTATCTATTATGTCGAAGTGAAGGAAGTGGATCAGCTAATCTCACCGGGTGTGAAGTCTGTGTCGATCCTGAGCGGCGGGGAGTGCAGGCTGAGCGCCCAGGCGGCGCGGCAGGCGGCCGCCACCAGCGCGTGCAGCGCGCCACACGTCGCCAGGCACGGGTACTCGCGGAGTGTGCTCACCACCTGGAACAAGAATAGAAGTATAGAAACATGAGGAATTCACAGCGGGAGAGCGAATAGAGATGTAACGAAGGAAGCCAAAGATCAGGGAATACAAAAGGATGTACCCATTTGCTATCCTATAAAAGTTATAAAAGAAACTACAAAAAATCAAAAGAGAACGACAAAGAAGAATAAAAGATTATGTAACACCGGTAGATAAACAAAGACGATATAGTTAACGGAAAGAATTAAGAGACAAGTGACGGTCCAATTTAAAAAGTTAGGACATAGCTAGATGAGATTTAGAATAAATGACAAAATTTAAAATGATCTAAAAGAGACTGACTTTGTTTTGCCTAAAACTCCATGTGGTTTGTCTTTTGCAGTATCCAAGAATTAAATCTAATTCAAACAAACATACGAAAATCCATATAAGTATGACATTTGTACGATATACTTTTCTTTAGCTTTTATAACGAACATTTTGTGCAAAATTGTATTTTTATCCAATACGATATGAAATTTAAAAGTTTTATCCTGTTTTTTTTATAAAGTGTAGGATTACATTTGAATTGTCCGAGGAGTTAACATTTGCGAACGGATTTAATTGATAGCTTTACAAAGTCCATCGTTCAGTATCGATTAAATCAAGAAAGAAACCAACCTCATTTCGTCAATACCATTTATCACTTACTTGATTAATGACAGTTCTCTCAGCGTCACCTAGCGGGAAGGTGTGCGCAGTGTTTCTCAGCAACCTCATGGCGGCTGCGACGAAACTTGTCATGCCAGGTGTACCATCTGATTCGGATCCTAGCAGCGCTTTCACTTCAGCTAATCGTCGGTCACGGAGACTGATGGCTGCTCGGAACGATAGCTGCAGAGAGAGAATATTAACGATAACTTAAAACGATAAACTGTTAAATAGGGCCGCCTGCCGTGCCGACTGATGCTAAGTCTCAGCTGATGTCAATCCTACCTCAAGCTGGATTAGGATTTGTTACAGTGGTTTTCAAACTTTTCGAATAAGTGACGCCTTTGTAAGCTAGAAACTTATGACGAAACTTATGACTAGACCTTAAACTTTTACTGACTACGTATTTTTAATCATTAACTTTCTTTATATTCAAATCTATATAAAATAAAAAATATTTTGATACGATTGTGATTGTAACCAAAGTCCTTTTTAATGAGTAAAACCTTGTTTGAAATAAATATGTGATTTTTAGTACTAACTACAAACATCTATTTACTTTCTGTTCGCGCCCCTATAGAGGCTTAGCGACCCCCTGAGGTCACCTGACAGTTTGGAAAACACTACTGTATAGTAAGTACGCTAAAAAATGTTGTAATACGTCGATCTTGTGATATGAAGTTCAAACAAATACTTGTCATTTTTACAAACTCGGAGCGGTTGAGTCCACGAGTGATCAGAATGGTGGCGCTTACTGCGATCAAACGATTAGCTAGCCATTCAAATTTTATAACGTTAATTTATGTAATTTTTAGATTTTAAATGTTTAAATAAACATATTTAAGTCAAATACTTGTCATTAGGTAGAACACATAAATTAGAAAAGAAACTGGATTACTTCAGTCATTGCAACTGTAAGTAACTGTAACAGTGAATACTTCATTTAGATCGTCTAGTCTAAAATGCACGCCCCTCCAAAGTTTTTACCCACATGCAACTTTTTATTAACCAATAATATCGATATTACGAAGACTTAATTGGTTCTTACGTAAAAAATACAAATGACGCAAACTGCCAGATTTGTTGACCAGTGCATAAGTAAGTTGACCTCGCGTGCGGACGTATAGTGTCACACAATTCGTGCATTATTTCTGTACATGACAGATTGCCCGATTAGTTGACCAGTAAGTGCATGGACGTTTCCGAGTTTAAACATACTGGTAAATAGTTGTAATAAACATATGCTTTCACACATTAAAATATTCTTGCATTTTTAAACTGGAAGATCTCTAACTTATTCCAAATGTCCATTTTAAAACTGTCGAAGAGCTATCTACTTTAAATTTAACGTTATCATGAGGTCTTTAGTATACTCACGACAACAACAGAAAACACGATCTTGTATTTCAAATGTGGAGTCTGCCGCAGTTGGTCCAGGGAGGCCAGCGCTGGCAGCACCTCGTCTGCTGCTCGGGACCACACTGCTGCGTACTGCGATACTAGCTTACTCCTGGAATTAATAGGAAGGAAGGCTTGAATTCGTGAAAGTTGAGTTTAAAAAAGTGTATAAGGTGGTAGAACTTTTTTACGGTTGGACTCCACAGGCACCGCCTCCATACCTATTTCTGCCTTATAACAGTGTTCTTGCTGCTGTGTTCTGGTTTAAAGGATGTTGTCAGGGACATTCAATCGAGATTCAATCGAGACATTCCTACTTAGTCCTCAGGGGTAGCAACGCATTTGTGGTCGACCTAAGAAAGAACTTCGATCCTGTCTTTTGTTGATTACAGATGTCCATGGGCGACAGTGACCACTTATCATCAGGTAGACTGCATGCTCTTTTGCTATCGCAAAATAATAATATAAATAATAAAAAAGTTTCAATTTGAATACTACTAACTTAGATTTAGTCAAGTGTTAACTGTTTCTATGAATTTCATTTAAGTTGCGATTGAAGCTAAAATTAAAATATTGAAGATAAATAATAAAATTTGTTCACATTTCAAAGTAAAACACAGAGCCGTAAACTCTATATAGATAATAAATGATAGAAGACGTATGGAAATGCAGTGCTTTCGCTATCTTACTTTAGTTTCTACCAAGTTTCTATAAGATTTTCGTAGTTAGTTCTTAGTTACATTTCGCGGATATTAGTGGTATTGTATATTTTGATGATCATACTAGTGATGTAGAAACGACAAAGAAATAAGCCACGGTAATTCTTCTGAAGCTATTTCTCAATTCCTTTTACAACCTCATAGCAGGATTGCATCTAGAGAATTGCGTGTTTAATTCCCCACGGGCAAGTGCCAAAAAATCATAACTATCAGTGTCCATTTTTTTGACGCTTGGAAAACCTTTCAAAGATACCCGATACCGTGGGAACGATTCCGGATTGTGTGGGATTTAAATACCCCTTGGTGTCCTCCTGTACTTTATGGGGGTACTCATGAACTCCGACTCCCTCTCAACACCCTCGCGCCCCACGTCACCCCATCAAGCACTCTTGCCGAAACTCCATATATATATGTATAGCTCGACTTAGACCTTTCCTGGTGTAAGCCGTTATGAGGTCTCTCACAAAGACGTCCATCCCGGAGTCGTGAGCTGGACGGTTCGAGCTCCCACTCTTCTCCCTCTTATGAGATTATGGTATTTCTATTCTTTAAGTCCCGCAACTATAGGGACCAACGCGAGTATACTCCTATTCCTTAGACCGTTTCCTTCAACTCACCTGTCAGGATGTTGAAGAGAGTCATCACTGTCAGAATGATATCCATCGCTGGCTGAGTCGGTCGGCGAGCGAGGAACCGACTCCGTAGCGCAGGTCTCTGTCATCTGGGTGAGGACGGCTGCGCAGCCGCGAGAGTAGCTCATCAGGACACCTGCTACTGGCCTGAAATGAGGATTATTGGGAGTAAGAGGGTTGCCTAGATGATTAAAAGGTGAACGAACCCAAATATCTAAACCAAATCGATCAACAATATAAATATCTTTTTTATTATTGAGGTAACTAACGAGAATAGACTCCAATTTATGATAAGTGGTTATTACTGCCCATACATCTGTAACTAAACCCCAGTAAACTAAGTTCGTCTCTCCGTTCCATACTTTTCAAGCCAAAACATACAACAAGAACACAATAGAATGCATGAGGCAATCCATTAGTATAATTTTGCAATATTTGCTCTTCAAATACAGCTTATAAAAAAACTATGAAGTTACGAGTAGGTAACATTAATCACGGTTCGCGCAAACATTCAAATCTGTAACCTATAAACAATTATTGATCTCCTCAACTCCTTTCCTTCTGACAGTAATGAATGAACTCAAAGAATGATTAATTAAACATAATAACATAATGATCAAGTAAAATC
>DWNJ01002188.1:0-10843 GCA_018250275.1 Udranomia eurus
ATTATTTACTGTCGGTATATATAATTAAAAGAATGAGTCACCATCGAATATAATAATTATTATCGGCTATAATAATTATTGGTTGTAAAATTTATTCACGTGGTAGTGTCATTTACATTTGCCTTGTTTTGCGTATTCTCATAAATATCAAACACAATCATTACTTTTATTATTCTCAAAATAGATTGCAATTCCTCTCATAAAAAAAACCTTTTACGACGTGCTAATATTAAAATTTCAAACCATTCCTGTGACGCTGTCAATATTAATCGAGTTTAGAGAAACTCAAGCAGACATGAAAAAATTGAGTCAAAAAAACCATATCCAGAACCGGCTAGACACAATATTTGCATGCAGTCAAACATTGATGCCCAATATCGTATGAAGCGTGCTGAAAACGGTCAAAATGAGAACCGAGCCGCTACATGATCTCGCGGTGGTCATAAATCATTCAAACGTAAATAAACGGCCCCACTCGGCCTTTGTCCATGTCCGCGTTGTTTCCTTTTTGTTATCAGGCATTAATTTGCGGGATGGCGATGACATTTTTTTTTCATTTTTACATGAATATAAAGTTGCGATTATATGAAAAGTTCGATTAAATCGTTTTGAACTCAAGCATGTTTTACACACACTCGTTAAACACGGGCACAGGATGCCAATCAGCTAATAAATCATTTAACAGTTTCGAGGATGGAGAATATTTAAGATAAGATTATTTGATACCTATCGAGAGTAAGTATTAATCACGTGTGTAATTTAGTCGTTTTAATTAAATCGATTGAAACACAAGCGCGTTTGCTCATAAGCACTGTTAGTTAGCTAACCTATAAAATCGACCTTCTTCATATCTGTATAGAATCTCAAATATAGTTCGCATAAAGTATTCATCAATCAGATAAGTTTCACAGATATTGTGATATAAAAGCCGATTTTGTTCCATAATAGAGCCGCTTTTGACACGACACTGCCATGTTTCACAATTATCTGATGCCCCATGTCAAATCTTTTGCAGAATGTTGCCTATTACGGATGCGATTGTATACGAAATCGGACTCATTTCATAGTCGGATGCTTTCGCTAGATAGTGTTCTTTCGGTTCGCGATATGCTATATCGGTGGCTATAGTTCATCTTCTAGCGATTACTGAATTTATAAAATAAAGAGATTTTGCTTTCTTCTTTCAAATGAATCAATAATCATATACGTTGTGTACACTAACGTATTCTCGTTTCTTTGCTCGAAATGTGTTGAAATACTGGAATCCTACGGAAACCCTTTAGTGCAATATAATATATGCTCTTTCTTAACTAGATGTGTATGTGAAATTTAATCGAAGTTTAGTAGATATTGCGTGATCGGGTTATTAACATACATATGTACAGAGAAAGCAAGACATTCATTAGGAATACGATGGGACATCATTCGCTATATTATATTTACATGACCTATCACAACTAATATGGTTTTCGCAATGTCAACTTACATAATGTTCATTCAGTAATTTTATTAATAATAATTTATAGACTATACGTTGCCGAGAACTAATAGCTACATAAGAAAAAAAGTTTCATCAAAATCCGTCCAATAGTTTTCGCGTGCAAGCCGGGTAACAAATTTCAAAATGTTTTTTTTCTTTTGTTTTACTTGTACCTAGGGGTGTTATTTTAGTTTTTATTTAATGTACAGAATTGAACTCTTCTACAGTTTTATTATATGCATGATTATGTTATATTATTATATGTATTCTATATGTACGTATTTTATGTGTTTACGCAAATTTACGTCACACAACGGACAGGTAATCAGATGGACCTGGTTATTCACATAAATCCTCCGTCGGTTCGGAACTTCCGAAATCCTGTCCGACGCCTCCCAAGCTAGATCGGTATAGCAACCAAAAAATTAACGATTTAAATCTTCGGACGTACGAAATGAAAGTAAAGCTATTGTTGGCGCCGGTGACCTCGGGTCAAAGATCTGTCACCGGCCATCTGTAAGGTTAGCCCATCACGAACCGGCGTCACGATACAATTTCACGCCGCCTCATCACGCGCCGAGCGATCCGGAGATACCGTATTGTCGTATTCAAATCGCTGCGAATCATATTGTGAATCCGGCATGGCAAGATTAGCGAGATTCAAGGACCTTCTGACCTGATTTCTGACTCGTAACAGTAGTTATCTTACTGCTGTGTTCTAGATTGAAGGATGCGGTCACACCGAGGCGTTACAACTCAGTCCTTAGGGGCAGCATCCGTAGCCCATCACAGACAGGACTTTGATTCTGTCTTGGGCCGATTACAGGTGTTCATGGGCGCCTTTCAGTGGTGCGCTACCTCAGTGTTATAAAAAAAATACGATTTGTCCGTTAAATGTTGGAAGTAGGATTTAGGTATTACTACGCACCGATCCTTACCTTCATCGTGGCTGTCTTACAGCTAAAATTTCTAATCTTTCTATTATCCCGCGACACAGACATGACAGCTACGAGATCGTAAGGCCTGCCATCTGCATATTTTCTTTATTCTTCGTGTATTCAAAACGTCTTATCAGATAGATATCCAAACAGTACCGACGCTTCTCTCATATTGAATTTATTGGGCACACTTTAAATCGCTCGTTTTCATATCCGTTTCGCCGATACCTACTTATTTACCTTGACATATTGAAGCCATCGCGATGGATACGTATTCTCAACCATTAACACATTGCAAATTCATTATTATCTAGCAACGATTCTGCCCGCATTTATTCTCAATGAAAGTTCAAAATTGATCGGTCTTAAAAAAATCTGAATGTCAAATTAAAATTGACCTATACCTACTACTTACTTACTTAAGAACGGTTTGTTTGTTAAAGAAGGTTATTCGTCAGTTACGACTACGGAACTAAAAACTAAACTTATTTCAATGTTAAGTACATATAATAGTTTTTCGAACTAAAGCTATGGTTGGTATTTTTTATACTTCTTTAGGCGGCTATGTTCTGGTTTTTCAATTCTAATTACTTCAATGTACATTATACTAATAAAGTCTATTATACCTTATAAAGCCTTAAAGTTTACATACAAAAATGATAGCACTACGTACTGTAACTGCTAGATTTAACCTTAAATACCCACGACAACCATTCCAGAAGGCGCCCGCCTTCAATAATGATAAAACATCGAATGTTATTCGCTAGTACTAAATTATTAGTTTAGCTTCTTAAGCAGTCGCACAGAGGCACGTAGCGGAGGCGAAGTTCAAAAAGGCGAGACGTGCTTGGCCTACTCTCAGAGTTCAGCGGTACTAAAAACCTGTCACGCGGTCCCCAAACCCGAGTCGCCAATTAGCTTTGAAACGGAAACCTAACGGAATTCAGTGTTTTTGGTCTTGTACCCGCATGGTTTGTAAACACTCAGTGTTCACATAAAATGGTAACGGTACTTATTTCGCTTATTTCCCAATCGAGACGTACGGGCGTATAAATATTTGCATGTACGTATGTAAGAGTCTGTCGTCAGGAATAAGATATATAAATATACATATGTAGTACATGCCTTATTATTACTGTTATTTTTTATAACCGGGAGGTAGCAAACGAACATGCAGACCACCTGATGGTAAGTGGTCATTGCCGCCCATTGTCATCTGACAAATGTGAAAAAATAAAATGCTACCTGTTATTCAATAAAAACAAGTTCTTCTTCCTTACATGTATTCTATATATATGTAGTAGTCGTACTTACTATACATATACGTATAGTAAGTACTAGATCACCCGGCGCAACTTCGTACCGCCTCACCGTCCCCGTCCCATAACATTTTTATTTTGTGAACCGGTGTTTATGGTACAAACGCTAGATGTTAAGTGAAGCTTACAACACATCATACATCAGTGAAAACCGCATTCAAATCGGATCAGCCGTTTCTGAGATTAGCGTGCACAGGCACATTGACAAACACAATAATTCAAAACAGATTTTTTTGGGTTCTATTCTTTAAATGAAGAATCTCTTAGATATCTTCTTCCATGTGCAGACATCAATCACTTACAGATTTATGATATGTATAGATATGACGAATTAATAGTAAACTATTAATTGTTGATTCATTATTAACCATTGTAATTTAAATTGTTATAGATAAAATGCACCCAAACGTTGCTACAATTCCCAAAGCTACTAAAAACAAAATGTCAATATTGTTACATAAGCTAAGTGCAAATAATAATAGAATTGATACATTTAAATACATCAAAACGATACTCGGTACATTACTTTTACACGTAAAACTTTTTCTCTCGACCTTTAACTTTAATAAGTTGCCTTAAGTGTTTTTTAGATTGTTTAGATCTCATTTATCAAAATTATATCGATAAGTGGAACGCCCACGTTACTCGTATGAAGTAAAAGTTTTAAATGAAAAGATACGAACTGTCATATAATGCTTTCCTTTCTCACCGTTTTTTCCTTCGACTATAATTGTTTCATTTGTAACGGTCAAGCTAAATGTCATACGCACCAGATATTGTATGACCTTTTCGCGTGTTTGTGTGCTTAGATTACGTAATACGTTAATTATACTTCGAACAGTCCGTTTTAGAAGTGGCTCAATCTGCTTACTCGGGCTCGCTGAGCTCCGGTCTCATAATTTGGACATTCGATAGTTTTCTTAAATGACGAATGCAGAATTAATGACGTTTTTGCAATTAAACGACCTTATAAATTTGATTTAATACAGTATTATAGAGATTCCAAAGTTACCTTATATTACATTTTATATTATATTATTATTTTGTTCGCGTTTCAAGAGAAACTATGTGGATCCAATGGAATCTTTGACGCAACTACAAATTGTAAAGTTTTTGTGCAAAATTTCACCAATTCAAAACTTAACATTAGCTCCTCTACCGACGATATCCAAATATCACCTATTTTTCTTCTAAAAGGTATTTAAAATGGCTACTTCCAAAAGTAGTATATATATCCTGTATATTCGATGATTCTCCTACTGCCAAAGGTGACTGGCAGAGAATCCTCGTAATATTAAGTCCACGTTTGTTATCGTATTTTATGTATGTATGTATAAAGTTTAAATAAATAAAATATAGCTTGATTTCGCATTTTTTTGATATTGTACACTTTTTGCGAGAAGCGGCGAACTATCAATTATATAGGTCTATGTTATATAGGAAAAAAAAATTACTATTCACTAGTATGTAGTTTAGCTCAAATGTTTGTACTGTTAACGCAAGACATAATGCGAACCACCGATCAGCAAATCTCACTGCGCTGACACTGCAACTTAAACAAAGTACCCATATAATTAAAACACTTATATCCTCTTGACCCTAGATCGTGCGATAAACAAATAACAATATGTATTAGGCGCATCTCAAAGTTCCGACGTCATAATTACACCTCAAATCAGAGGTGACCGACCTAAGCGCTTGCATAACACGACCTACGCCTATAATAGCAATTTCACTTTACTTGGAAACAATGCACGCTCGTAATTAACCATCTAAAGGTCGGCAAGGTGTCTCTAATGAGCTCTGTTATGAGCTATTCCGATCCAGCTTGACTATAACACCGCTATCGAACAATAGCTCCACTCGAAAGCCATTCATTGCTGCCCTAAAGAGGAACACTTGAGCAGACGTCACGTGTAATCGTCAACGGATAGCGAAACGTGTTTGGCGTCGATAGTGACAAAGCGACAGTGATTGGGAACATTTTCTCTACCCGGGGCGAGCGTGGCCTTGCTGAATTGATCACATTATGTTCACATGTAAGCCGGTCATCGACACTTTCTACGTGCATTGTGATTTTACTCACACGAACGGCTGGGGGCTAATTTGTAAATGTACGCCTTTTAAATTTATCGCGGATTTTCATCTTGTACAGTAAGGAATGAAGATTCGCGATTTGTTATTTAAGAGGTTGTGAAATAAATAAATAATATGTTCCAAATAAAAACGGACTTTTTATAAGTTTAAACTTGTTTATGACCCGTTCGACCCAACTTCGACCCTAGATTTAAACTTTCTATTCCAATCCTATGTTATTTCTTGTATAGACGAAGATTATGTTACTCAATTGATGAGTACAAATTTTAAGAATATAATCTTTTGCGTAATATTTTCTACATACTGCGTCGATGGTGGTCGATGACTTTGTAACTCGTTAAATCCATACAAGCCGCAGATCTTTAAGCCCCAGATTTTGAAGGTGGTAGAACCTTTTACGGTTCGACTCCGGAGGCATTACCGCCACGTCTACTTCTGCCTTATAACAGCAGTGTTCTTGCTGCTGTGTTCTGGTTTGAAGGGTGTGGTTAGGGACACATACTCAGCCGAGGCGTTCCAAGATAATCCTCAGGGGTAGCAACGCATTTGTGGTCAACTTAAGATTACTTCGACACTGTTTTGGGTTAGTTACAGATGTCCATGGACGGCAGTGACCACTTACTATGAGGTAGACTGCAAGCTCGTTTGTACCGCTGTAAAAAATACTTTGTATACTTTTCAAGCATCTACTTGTAAGAAAACAGGAGTAATGAATTAGTTATTTTCAGATGTAAACACACGAAGGTCGAAGCTGACGGGAAATCCGCGCTTCGACTATGGCTGACCGTGCGACGCTTAATATAAAGTAGATTTGTACCGTGAAATGCATTTCGATGCGGCCATAATATACACAACACCCACATTATTATGCCGAACTAATGTGTGGATAAGCTTTTATTTGTTTGGTTGGACCACGAGAGAAACCAACTTATCCTTAGGTACTATATCACCTCGGTGATTAAAATTATTACTGGCACCTTTTTGACAATATCTTATTTCTCAGTAAGCATTCATAATTTAACACCGCGAATCACATAATGGGAATTTAATTGGCTTTTTGACAGTTCGGCGCGTCCATACATTATGCGTTTTTACACACAACACTCGTAAAACAATTCATGTGGGTTAATAGCACTATTATCGTCATTATAATACACAGTTACATTATAAATTGTCCTCAAAAGTCGGGTGATTACAGGATGAAATTAATTTGCGACCTTCTCGAGATAATTCTTTCGCTTGTTAACCATGTGTATGTACGTTGGCGTTGAGTAAACCGTATAGATATACACATATATGATATATGTACATGACATTTACAGAACAGTTATAGATTTCGTAAATGTGTCCCCAACATAGTAGATAGTATAATCGATTTTCCAAATATATCATATTCTTAGGCTTGCATATTCATATGTAAATAGGTAGTTACTAGTCAGCAATTTTGAAAAAATAATTACTTTTGTAACTAATCAAAAATTACTTCATTACATAAATTTTACATTTAATTCTTCCATTTAATATTTTGGTCTCAACACTCTATTCTGTTGATGTTTCGATGAATGTAAAACGTCTTAGGAACTTTCAACATCCTCTGTACAGTTTGCATTAAAAGTCTGGGTAACATTCTCGTTGCAAATTATTTTAACTACATAGTTTTACCTACACGGTATGTAAACAAACCAGTAAAAAATACCAAACACACAAATCTTCGGATCATAAAATTCACGATTTCACGGGCAGTTGGACATAATTTGCATGGAGTGGATTTTGCCTTAAAATGCTAAGCAAATGGCAAACTAATAAACCACTCTGAGTCGAACACTGAGTTAATTCATGCAAATGACTTACAAAAATTTGGTTACTTTATAACAAAATCGGCTAGCCATAGAAAGCTCGTAAAAACCGAAAGTGTATGTTATTTAACTTGCTTAGTTCGTGTTTCTATATTTTGCTATTGATAATGTATTATTTATTTTTCAAGCACTTGATGCCATCAATTCGATGAATTCCGAATAAGTTTGTTGTTTTACTCACATGAAGCTTTCCATCTGATTCCTACTCCTCTATTTCAAATCTGATCAATTCATTTACGGAAAAGCGGCTTTACTGTATTGATTATATATGCGTATAGATAGGTGAGTTTGGATTTTTCGAACTATTTTCTTTTCGTCTATATTCCCAGGATCCCACATATACGCATTACTAATCTGGCACACTTACTTAGAGTCAATAATTCTGTTAACGTGAGAAAAATGACAAAAACTATTTGATTCAATTCTCTACTACCGTCCGATTATTTCAAAAACTAATCAAAAATGCTCCCATTCTACGGATTTTTCATGCCCACCAGAGGGTAATCGAAACGTTTATCTGATGAAAGTCTGAGTTTACGTGACCATATAGATTTGATGTCCATTTTTTACCAAACAACGTAGTTCTATAGCCTTTGCCACAGCACTCTCGATATTGTTAAGCCGTTAAAGATTGATCAAGAGTGAATTAGACTCACCCAGTGATGGTTCCGTATGACGATTAAATGACTACTAATAGTCAACAAGTACACAAATAAATTATATCTTGTATCTGTTGTTCTTTTATTATACAACCTTTATTTCTCTTCGAGAATGTTTCATACTATAGTTGATGAATAGATTTTATTACATAGTTACGGGTCGACTTAATAAAAGCGTGTAAAAATCATACACATGGAAGCAAATACTCATTAGTGTTCGTAATCATACCTGACCTATAGTGCCTATCGGAGGAAACTTAATCATTTATTTATTTATGTGCCCTCATCATGCTCGCAAGTATATCCGTGCTTGATTTAAAGTGTTCTCCATCCCCACCTGATTAAGGAACCCTAAGAAACCAACACGCTCGGGTTCCCATTAAATATTTGGAGCGCGGATAGTATAAAAACTATTTTTTCTGCATGAAATGACATTGAAAACCACACGCAGACCTTTCTTCGGCTTTGTGAGTTTATTAAGCTGCGAACGGCGAAATCTCTCCATAGATTTATAGAGAAAGCAACAGTACTGATCAAACTGCTACTTAATCTTCTTATGTTTGATAAATCAAATATACATATTTTGTGTTCGCTATAAATTACTCGTGGAATATTGAATAATAGCGTCTTGCCCTGGCTACACCCGTGGATGTCTCTGGCATACATAACTTTGTATTTTGTCACTGCGAGGTTCTTTAATTAGGTACGTTTAATAAAATCGATGTTGACTGATTACAGAGACAATACAATATCTCGGGCTTTCCAAGTATGTTAATTTGCTCACTGTGTCTTCCTTATGCAAAGTTACATTGCATATGTAACTTTAAACACCACTGCACACCTATTTCTGTCTAATAACAGCAGTGTTCTTGTTGCTGTTTTTGGTTTAACGGGTGGTTCAAACGGAGAGACTCAACCGAGCCGTTTCAACTTTGTCCTCTAGGGTAGCAACGCATTTGTAGTTGAACTAAGAAATAATTTCGATCCTGTACAAAAATTAATAAGCAGTCATAAGGGCTGCCAACAGCAGAAGTGAAGACTTAAAACTGTATTTTAAAATTTCAAACTGATTGCAATATTTAAATAGAAATTATGACTAAGTTATATAGATAATGTTCTTAACAAAACACTTTTTATTTTATTCAATCCTTGTTTATATTTCAAAAAATCAAAAAAATATAGATTAAAAATATGTTTCCTATTAAAAAGCATGTTGCATTTATATGTTGCGTTACCAACGCGCAAGTTTATCCCATGCCAAACGTCGCTAGAAAACTTTTCACTTCAATAATCACACTATCGTACCAGTTAGTCGAGTTAGGTTCGAAACCCCGCAATCATTGATGAATAGCAACAGTTCAGCAGGTCGGTACATACGCCCATTCAACACGTAATTAAACGCCTATGACGTGTCAGTTGTAATTAACTGCGATGCAAGATGGCGCTTAAACGCACAAATGATTTATCGCCGCATTCATTCATATATCATTCCGATTAGATTGCGCATCTTTTCGCATCTTAATCATCGTCCGTGTACAGATTCGTGTCTATTAGATACTTATGGTGCGCTGTAACGGTTATAAACATTCGTAAAAGTTGTAAATAGAGGGCGGCTTTCAGTTAAGCGGTATGTTTGAAGCGAAATTCATTTAAGACTCTTCATCGTAATTGACGTGCACGCGAGAACTTCCACTTAATACCCTGAAAGGTTTAATTTACTAGTTCAGTGCTACGAAGTTTTACGCGTTGATGGTCGTTATTAAGTACATAAAGTGTACTTATACATACGTTTTCATTAGGTTCACTTGTAAATAGGTGGATAGTATTATGTAATTAACGAACAGAGATGTTAATTTAACGTATTTTAATATGAAATGTTCATAAAAAAATAATGGTCAAAAATATTTAAGGTGTGCAGGTGGATTACAGCTCGTCTTAAATTCCAATGATAATTTCATATTATTGAAAACGTTGCTAATGTTTTCTTTTTTCCATTTACTCGAGTATTTAATTCGGATATAACATGCAGTAAAGGTATATGAAATGAGTAAGTAAAATTATGTAAATAATCGCCAGAATTCTCGTAACAGAAACTTTAAAATTGTACAGTAGATGTTTAGAAGACGCTTTTTACATGTTTTGCTTTAAAACTGCAAAACATGTAAAAAGCGCGCTGATTAATATTTAATAAAAAGCCCACATTAAGCTTTCTATGTACACAAAATTTATATTACAACTTTCTAAGCTTCATTCTTCTTCTGTAAGTATATTCTTCCACTATTCACCTCGTCAGCTTTTAGCGTTATAAAAGTTAATGTATACTAACTGAATCATTCAACGTTTAAACTTCTTTACGTCCTGTTAACTGTATTGCAAGCTTTTGTAAGCATTTTTTAGAATTATTCCGTACTCCACTTAAACTCCAAACTTAAAAACTAAAATATATGCTTCTATGTATACGAAACGAAATAATTAACCCGTTTTTAGTATAGTA
>DWNJ01002189.1:0-10841 GCA_018250275.1 Udranomia eurus
TACAAATTTGTTCCCTACAAACAAATGATACATAAAATGCAAAATTATTCGCAAGACTGCATTTGTATAAAGTGTTAACTAACATTTGCATAGTTCGTCGAAACTTTGCACCGCTTTGGCTCAATGTTTTACGGGCGACGGTTGTATTGTTATTTGCTATTTAAATTAACTAGAGATCGCCTAGCGGTCGACAAAAAATCGACCGTATTTATTTGAATCGTTAAGCTGTAAAATATGTATTTTTATACCTATAGAATAATTAAAAATATTTTTTGACAACACTAATCCACAATATCGAGCACAGACATTCTGCATTGTTAAGAAAAGACTAAACTAGGTAAGTTAAGTCTCCTCGTTACCCTATCATAGGAAGTCACCGAGGGGTTTTAGTGGGTGGAAATCCGAGATCCGAGAACTCTGTATCGCTTCCATGCTTATCTTACAAGGTTTATCCTAAAAGACAATAAGGTATAAGTATCCTCGTATACCTTATTTTATAGGAAAGAGTTCCTTTACCTTCTGTAAAGGAGGTTACCATAAAACTCTCCTATTTTACATAGATTGTGTAAGAAACTAGAAGCACAAAGCCATAGACGTATTTGGTGAGAGCACCGCTACGGCGAACCACTAAGAGGTAATCCGCGCATAATCATTTCAGAGCTACCAACGAAGTTAAACCGAACTTCGCTATGTTGCATATTAATTTTCTAAGAAAGCTGTAAATTAAATATGAAAAACTTAAATAGTAAAAATAGATAATTGTATAGTTTTCCGGTTTTTCCTTAAACAATCATACCACGTATGTTTAAAAATCCGTTCTCAACTTTTGTTTTGGAAGACAAATTAAATAACAGATTACAAACACAGATTGGTTAAAATAAAAGAAAAGTTTATATCTATAAACAGTATGCGTACGCGTAACAAATTACCAAAGAAATAGTAGAAAATTTAAAAAGAAAATTCCAACAAGTCTCAGGTCGTAATTTCTTTAATATCATAATATAAAATCTTCATGCAGAAAGAATATGCTTATAAGCGAGCTTTAACTTTAAATCAAAGGTGTACGACCCGAAGACGTCATTGAACTGAAATGGTTAAGTATATTATTTTACATTGTAGTGTAACCAAATATAATACTTACATAAGGTGATAGAACCTTTTACGGTTCTACTCCAAAAGTACCACCGTCACACCTATTTCGGCCTTATAGCAGCGGTGTCCAGTATGAAGGAAGTAGTAAGGGAGACACTTAACCGAGGCATTGCAACATAGTACTCAGTGGTAGCCAAGCATTTATACCTGGGAGATAGAAACGAGCATGCAGTCCAACTGTTGATAAGTGGCCGCTCATTGACGTCTGTAACCATCCCACGACAGGATCGAAGTTCTTTATTAGGTCGACCACGGATGCGTTGATTATGTATAGATGTCCAAGGGCAGCAAAGAACACCATCAGGTGGACTGCAACTTTGTAAAAAAAACTTGTAAAACAAAGCTGCAGCTTTTCATACCAAACATGGCGCACATTTCACCAAATGTCATGAACATCCGAAATAAATACAAACGAATGTTGGCAATGTTTCGTGTATTTTAATACGGGTGGATTTAAATTTAAATCGCGAATAATATTTAAAAATTAAAGTTTACCCGATTCGACGAAATTGAATATATTCATTTGTAATTTAAATGCTGTGTCTATTATTCGCGAAAATCATTGCAATTATCGAGTTTTACTAAATTCACAATTCTATCTGCTATTGTACTCTTTTTTTACACGAGATACTTGGAAAATTTCGATACAGATTCGAAGCATAGTATAGGAATGTCTATTCTATACTCCATCTAGATTGACTGGTTAATGCCTGATTAATAATGCTGTTGACTTTAAGTCCCGCTTTTATATCACTTTTTGTTGACCATTAGAGTATAAATAATTAATAAATAAATATCAGTGCCACCGGAAGTAGTATAAATATGACCACGCTTCTGTTTTATGTAATTAATATAGTATTTTAGATCAAGTAATCCAGATTGATTTATATTCACAAAGTTCAGTGTTGACGCTTCAGTAGAGTAGTGTCCTATGAAGCCGAGAAATAAGTTTGCATTAACGTATTTAGAGTTATCTATGAGTTGGAAATAATACACTAGTTGGGTTATTTAAAATGAGTTTTTAACATAGTCGTGTCTGCCCGTCAAAATGAATGCCTATTTGTAAGTTCGCCATAGATGGTTAGCAATTATAAATCTAAGGCCATCTTACGTGTTTATAAATTGCGACTTTTGTACTTGAATGTTTTTTAACAATACAATAATGATTATTATCAGTGATATAATTAGTAATATATCAGTGTATTTTAAAGTCTTAATATTTGTAATCCGATATCACAAAACAGGTTTTATTAGTACGAAACAAGATAAAAATTAAAATCAGAGAACAGACTGTTAGTCGATTTCGTATTATTATCATAGTTAATCAAAAATAATATGTGAAGCAGAAACTTTGTTAAGCTTTTTATGACAAGTACGCGGACCGAGGAGTATGAAATTTGGCACATGCAAAGTGTATACGGAGAAGAAGTGCAGAAAGTTAATATTTTATATAATAATACATACGAAATACAATAAATAAGAAAAATAAATCTCGCACACAATGCCTTCGACGCATACACGTATATACACACTTGTTATACACGGGAACGTCATTTTAGTACTGAAACGGGAGTGTCGTGAGCATCGGAAAAGTCAAGCAATTAATGTAATTTTGTGTATTGCGTACGTCTGTCAAAAATATTTTTAATTATTCTACACTACGTATAAAGTATAGATATTTTACAACTGATAATTCTAAGCTATACGATTTTTGTCGACCGCTAGGTGATCGCTAGTTAGTTTTAATAGATATTGTAAGCAGATACCATATGTATTTAATGTACAAATTTAACATTACGCCGAAACGCGACTTGGAAATATGAAATGTGAAACCGGCTTTAGAGCACATTCGTCAGTTACGCCAAAGATGCGTCTAAACTCAACCATCGCCGTTAAGTGGGTAATAAAACATGGGAGGTTGCTTTCATTAGCTCGGGTCTCATATAAAACCAAGTTAAGCGGATACGCCAAGTCGAAATGTAACCTTTTCTTTATGGCTGATATAAAATTTCGAATTTTGCTACTTAGCCATTTTAGCGCGACTCGGCTCGATATCGTCAAGTTACGCTTAAGAAACTTGAATAATCAAATTATAATTATATTGTAACGGGTAATATAGAATAATTTATATAAAAAAATTGTATGAGTGATGTACATGTAAATCAAACATTAAGCAAATTAAGTCGACAAAAATCAACCGGATTTCTTTGAATTATTAAGTTGTGAAATATTTATATTTTATAACTTTCTATTGTATGTTATAAAATATTAGCTTTCTGCACTTCTTATCCGTAAAAAATTGACTGTGTCAAGTTTTATACTCCTTCGTCCGTGTAGTTTTCGTCAAAAGTGATACCAAAGTTTTGCTTCACGTATTAATATTATGATTGAATTGAAATTAAAGGAATCAAAACTGCACTACAGAATCTGCCATCTGTCATCAATTAGTCAGGTCCTATTACTAGTCCTAATTATCATACATGGCATTCAAATGATATCTGAGATGACAGTTGAAACCCCGAAGATTTAGGTGGTGGTTACAGCCGGTAAGTCAAGAAAGAGCGGCGTTGGTACTAAAGACATACCTTTAGGTGTTTACAAAAGTGATTGGGAAACATATTTATCCAGTTTCGATCAAAATAACACAATAATTCACTGTGTCGCGATAACCGTAAACTAATATCGGACGGTGGGAGGTTTCAGCAATAAAAAACTTTGACATCTTATCTTGAATTATTGGTGCGCCGAATAAAAAGTTCCTCATGCCGATAGACGAGGCCGGAAGTTTCGTTGTAGTTGTAAACGAATAAGAATGATTTACACGACTTGCGAAAAAGTTGATGATATTGTACCGTGGAATTTATGATAAATTGCCATAGCAGCTCTGAAATTTCTTACTCCAACAATATGTTGCTTGATCACAGTCGAACAATTTTATGATCCATCTACAATATGAGAGAATATTGTTTTCTTTGAAGTTTAAGTAACTGTCGTGTTCAGTAATTTTCTAATAATCTCCGCTGTTGATATTGCTATGGTCATAATTAAGTGAGTAACTTACATTTACTGTCTTCCATTTCGTAGATCCTAATTGAATCTCACTTAATACAAATTGTCACATCGTTTACTGCACTGGCTGTGCTAGGAGACCTAAATATTTACGGACGAAATGAAAATGGGTGAGATTTAGTGGAGGGTTTTAAAAGTGAATAGTTTTATAGCATTTCTTATCCCGAAGAGATAAGCCACACCCAGCATAGGAGTGGTAAACATAGTGTTAGTAATGATACTATTTCGAGCGTAGGTAAGAATTTTAAATTCACGTTAGAATCTTCCGTTCTTAACATCTTACATGTCCGGAATCATATGAAACATCATCTAGATTAGTGACAGTACGGATCGAACCTCACTCAAATTTATGATCGAACTCACTATGAATAATATTTGTTGATTATGGATAAACTGCATCCCTCGCTCTAGAGTGAGGACTTTAATCAACTCGATGGAAATTCGTCTTACTCGCGAGTTCTCATACGTACTATGGTATCCTCGGTACAATGAGATTAACTCCAAATGTTTGTTCTTGCACAATGTCACTTTACTTGTTCAGTCTTCTCTTCCGTATTGAATAAGTGTACATACATAATAATGTACATAATAATGTATGTACACTTATTCAATATTACTATGTACAAACATTACTATGTACACTATCTAGATTTTACCTAAATTTACAAATAGGAAGGTTGCTACTAATCTGAATCCATTATTTACATTTACTTTAATTTTTTTAATTGTAGATATGCAGTATGGTTTATAGTAAAGTTGTAAAATTATTACGTATATTTTATTGTAGTGAAAGCTATATAGATAGCAAAGAAAGTTAATACATAACTAAAAGTATTGTAAAGAACTTAAGGTTGTAAAAATTAACGACTCATTCAAATTACTCATTAACTAATACTTAATATAGACCTTCGAGGTAGACATAGAATCCTATCCTGATAAAATGAAAACGCTTCTTATGTATTCTTATGTATAGAATACTTATGTTGGAACTGCATTTTAGGTTGAAGAAAACATGATCACCTCACTTACAAAACTAACTTTAATAGCAACAGATACATATTATGAACTTTATATAGAAAACTTGTAGGCCTGTAATAAGTACGCAACCAAACATAGCATAACACATTGCTACGGCACGTTGTATGCATGTGCTTAAACACGAGAGTGAATAGTATAACTGCACTAATGCGTACAAAGATAATATTACGAACATATTTGCGAAAGCGTGTCATAGAGAGGAGAGACTTTCTCGCAAACAGAGCCGCGGGTGCCAGCTAGTTAGCAGTCTGGAATATGCACTAGATATAATGATGTTATCGCATATTCTGAACCTGTTTGCCGTGAATAATTCTACGCCTCTCAAAGTATAGCGCGATGTAGAGAGATTAATGTGAATCATTTTAAATTCATGCACGCACGTACAACAATCGAGTATCTGCATACAAGAGTTCAGCAATTTGTTGTCGTGTCTGTTGAATTTACATACAAAATATAGCTGGCACTTTGAAGGTTCTGGGATAGTGCGTTTTATTTTTCATAAATTAGTTTTTTGTTTGGAAATCGTTGCAGTTAACCGGTATTAAAAAAAATGTTAAGTACTTTAAAACTCGCTAAAATTTTTAATACTGTAATAACAGCAACCTACGTATAACGTATGAGTTTGTAAATTTCATTAAAATCTACATTGAATACTTATATATAGTTTAATATAATATGTGACACATAGTGAGATTGCTATCACAGTGGATCATCAAACGATATAGGTCAGCAAACAAATAATATAGGTTCAAAACTACATAGTTGGGTAAACCCGAAATACAAACGTGTGCTAAGCCATTTATTAATTAAAAATGTATAGTGGAGCTCTAGGGAACATTTGGTGGTTAAAATGCATTAGTTACTATTATGTTGTAAATTAATTGTGTGTGTAACAAATCGACCCATAGGGAAAGGGTTCTTTTAGAAGCCAATACTAGTAAATTTACTAGTATTGGCATAAAATATAGCAACTGGCCTCAAGTTGAATCACAGACTTCAGTCAAGAGTGCGTTTACATCAGTCGTGGAATGGAGGGGAGAGGATCGCACCCACGATCTCTCGATCATTAAGTCGGACGCCCTAACCAAAGGCATTATAAGAGATAGACCGACAATACGCTTGCCCGCTATGTTTTCCCCTCGAACCGCGTATCGGCCGCACGCCCGACGCAAATCGGTGGCAAACGTCTGTTCAGTGTACAATTGGTCAGCGAACAGGAAACATTACAATGAGTCGAGAAAATAAAGCTAAATTATGCCTAATTATTCTGTGATGTGGTGTAAAAAGGATGCAAAGCGAATCAGAAATTAATATTACTTATCACGAGTGAGTGGTAATATTTTTTTTTATATTGATTAATTTAAAAAAGTTTTTTACTACAACATTGAGTAAAAGAAAGGTATGCAACTATATAAAGTGTAACCGAAAACAAACGAAGCATAGTCATGTTACGCAAGCGAGACACAATGTCTCTTTCCTTTTCATTATCATTCAAGTTGTACGGGTAATCCCCAGCAAAAACTGGTTGAAGCGGATTTCTTACGAAAGTATCGTATTGTCGGTCTATCTCTTATAATGTATTTGGTCCTAACCATCGGGCAACCGTTACTCTGATAAAATTTCTGAAACTTAATGTTATTAAATATTCCATTCCGGTAAGCCGGTAGCTAAAGGTAACTTTCTTATTTTTTACGATTCCATTAGGTCGTTAGAAAATAAAATCGAAAAGGAAATGGCACTCACTTCGAACAGACCGTTCCGTTTCTGTGCCGATCGGCCGGTCGCGCGAAAATTCTCTTCTCAATCGACTGACTTCCATGAATACTAATGCTTAGGGGAAGAAACATCAACACAAATGGAACTTCGGATAATGGTTAGGTGGGCTCTGAATGGTGTTGCCAGATCCCGTCGGGTGGCACTGTATTGTGGCGATAAAACTAGGACACATTTACACTGCATGCTTACTATTATCCACTGTTGGACCTGACTTGTCCTAATTGCCACCGCTATAGATCATAAGACCACCTGAATCTATAAATTTAAAGACCGTATATGGTTGATTCTGGCTATGATTATTATGATATTTATGATAATTAATGAGACAAATTCTACTCTACTACTTGATAAAATCGAAAGTTGTTTAGTAGGATAGTTAGTTAATATTCTCGATTAGGTACCTTCTTTGTCATTCGTCACTGCAAGAAAAGACCACGTTTTTACTTGAAATGCTATCACTGGCAACTAAACAATATCGAACACCACCGACAGACTTCAGCGAAATGTCATAACGTAAAGTAATTATGAACTATTACATACTACTGAGGCTACTACAAAATACACACGAGGAATGGCCCACGCATGTCGAACACAATGGTGCCACTAACTCCGAATGTGAAAGCTGTCCTGTAATGACGCTCATGCAGATTCACAATTATTCGACGCCCCCGAATGTGTTTGTTCGGCGTGTAACTACACCGTCGCTTACGTATTATGAACGTAAGGATTGCTATTGTAAATACTGAAGAAGGGCGTGATTGGAAGATGAATAGATATTTAAACGTTAACAATAACGTTTGAAACGTTACCGAAAACGTTTTAATCGTTACCGTTATTTTAACAACATAACTAAACGGCATTCAAGTTCACAAACAAACACGAATAAGCGAAATATTTGTAAATCTACTTTTTGTGTTTATTATATTTGTACCTTGCACATATAAATCCTCCTTTCGTAAATTGGGAGAGATAGTCCGAGCACAAAACGAACTCGCACGCTACATAAACATAAGTAATTCGAGACGTAACGCGTCGCATTCTCTGGAGTTAATATTTACACAACCGCTTGCTCACAGTAACTAAATATTTCTCGTAGAGGAGCAATGCCGAAACGTGGCAGAATTTAAAGCAATATCCATGCAGAAAATCCTATGAAAATGCACAAGGGAAAATGTTGTTCTTATAATTGGACAGGTGCACCTTAGCCGTGCGTGGCATTTCTACACCAGTACATTTGCATATAAATAACCACCACCCCTAGATACTTCAGCAAAGGGCGACAGAAACCGGGCACTTTTACATTTTTATGACTAAAATCCAATTATCACAAGCAATTATCGAGTCAGCAGATAGAAAAAGAATTGCTCTTTTTAAAATGCGAATGAAATTCAAATTTTTTATTACAGCTGAGTTGGCGTCGTAGCGACATTTTGTTAAACGAGATTTTTTTTGTACAAGTTCTTTGTATGAAAACTTAATTTCGTAAGATTATCGAGAAATTAACAGTATTGTCTTTACATGCAATTTGTGCGATTTCAAAAATACCTTTTTTTATTACAAAGAAAAAATATCTAATCTTAGTTATTTTTGTGGAAAACAAAAATAAGCCGCAGTGTTTTATTTTTATTTTACCGCGCGGTATCTTCTTACTTATAGAATAAAACAAAATTTTATAACAAATAGTATGATTGCTTCACTTTAACCAAACATGATAATGGATGAAATATGTAATCCCTTAATGTAAAAGATCTTATAGTTTAAAAAAGCACGCCCCTGCACTAAACAATTTTGTTTTAATGTGTGCAAGCGTATATTTATTACAACTCTTTACTAGTATGTGTAGGCAATTTTTCATTAAAGACAGACTCATCTGTGCCCACATTGGTCAACTAATAGGGCGATCTGTCATGGTCAGAAATTTATATAGCGAATGCACGAATTGTATGACTTGTCAAATTACTTATGCACCGGTTGGTCAACAAAACTGACAGTTCGCGTCATTTGTACTTTTTATTGAAATATTATTGGTTTATAAAAAATTACACGTGTGCGTGCATTTTTAGACTAGAACGTCTATAACAAATTGCAATAGGTAGAGGAAATTCACCAAATATGGAATAGTATCCAAATATGGAATTCTTTCATTTCTCCAAAAATATTAGATTGAAACGCAACATACAATTACTATGTATAAATATATGACTGATTAGTAATAACATTAAATTGATTTGATTGATGGATTTGACAAAATGGTATTCCATATTTAATGACTTTCCTCTTGGTACATCAATTTTAACATAAGAGTTATTACGTCTAGACGAGTAAGCATGATCCAAATCTGCTAGTTTGTATATAAAATCAAGAAGTATAAAAATCGTGCAGATTCGAAATATTCTCTCTAGTATAGTTGAATTGTTAATGACTATTTGTTTCTGCTACAAATATACTACTCGACTTATCTTAGATTTATTAATTGCACTAACTTCCTATAGCATATATTTCAGTTATACAGTTCAAACGGACAAGACAGTGCAGTTCTGTGTTAATTTACAATCGTTCAAAGCATGAATGTTGATTTATTCACAATGTTAGGTATTCAATAAACAACTGGGCAATATCTCTGGGTATGTAGGGTCGTCACACGCCACGTCAGCCTTGCGGTGGCTACGCGACGGACGGTACATCGCTTTACGTATGTAGGTAACCAAGTTATAAGACAACAGCGGGTATTATAGAATGATTTAACTTAGAAAATACTGTAAGTTAGTATGGTAGTAAACACCAGAACTGTGTGTTTAATATTTATACATTTTAAATTAATAATTTTGGGAATTAAAATTACATAGCCAGTGATAGCCTGGGGTTATTAACTGTGTTTTTCCAGTCCGGATCTGTGCTAAGGTCCTACGCACTACGCAGGCGTTCAGGAAAATTTGTTCTTTAAGGCAGAGTATGAAGTTCATTAAACAGCGCGTGACATGCGTTTCTGGTACGACTTTATTCCTTTTCAACTCTTAGGCATGGATTTTCATTTCTAATGAAAAAGAGAGTAGCATCTTATTAGCATTTTAATAAAGATTTTATTTATATAGAGATATCTGATTGTTGGTAAGAAACTACTTCTAGGTTTTCGTCTTATATTTTATCATGGATTTTACAAGTGACTAAAAATTGACACCTACAGCATTTACAGACGAATCCGCCAGTCGCTTATAAAAATATGAGACATCAAAACCAATGGCATACACAGACGAAAGCACCAATTATAAAAAATATGAAAATCAAAATCATTTTGTACATTCATAGAGGAATCCGCCAGTCGCTTATATCTCAACCCACACTCACCCTAAATGCGAGGGCGTGAGCACACAGCACAATGTATCACCAGATTATATGTGTGCAGCAGCCGAGATATATGTGTTGCGATATAAACCAATGTGCTTATGTGTGCGGTTTCATGGATTTGTGCTGATGGCGGTCAGTTGTTCCCATTGGTCATAAATCTATCCGATGGCACAGGATGCAACTTTACGTCCACGGGCTGACGTCTAGACAAGTAGGTGTACTGTGATTTATATAGATTTTGAGATATGTAGGTTAAGTTTAGTAGTTGTACTAAATTCGTTTATTCTATTTAGTTAAAGTTACATAACCTACTAGTAGACTCTTTAAAAGAATCAAAATAACACACGAAACCAATTATAATAGATAATAATAACGCAAGGAATTTAAATAAATTTTTCAGTTTTTGCAGAATATAATTGTTATTGTTATTTTGATTCTTTTAAAGAGTCTACTAGTAGGTA